>LNAC01000236.1:1018486-1047298 GCA_002007465.1 Ailurus styani
GGGCCTTGATCCCAGGACCCTGAGATCATGACCTGAGCCGAAAGCAGAGGCATTAACCCACTGAGCCACCCAGGCACCCCAAAAGAAGTTTTGAAAAAGGAAGTTATATTATCAGCATTATGTTGAAGGAGATCTGGCATTGGCATTGTTCTTCCTCAGGGAGCCCTGGAGACTATGTTTTGGACAAAGTGTCAATAATTTTGATTCTCCTCCCCTTTGTCATTCATCTTTCAATTGTAGCCATTACAAATTTCATCCTTCCGTAAAGGAAAATGAAAAGGTTGTACATTTGATCCACTTTTCTCCAAATGAGGTGAAAACTCCCAAGATTTTGCCAGCTTACATTTTCTAGAAGTTGTGGTTAGAAAAGCCTTCTGAGCCAAGGTTAAAAGCCTCCCTCTTGCAGACAAGATCTATTGTTGCTTTTCTAGCTGGGATATTTTTAGGTTAATGGCTGAGATATCCTACTCTCTCTCTCTCTCTCTCTTTGGTAGTTTCTAGTGATTTCTTGTTCTACTGTAATTTTATTTTCATCTGTTTAATTACTTTTGTTAGATATGAGAAAGGACAGATTCTTTTTTTTATTATGTTAGTCACCATACAGTACATCATTAGTTTTTGATGTAGTGTTCAATGATTCATTGTTTGCATATAACACTCAGTGCTCCATGCAATCCATGCCCTCCTTAATACCCATCACCAGACTCATCCATCCCCCCACCTCTCTCCCTTCTAAAACCCTCAGTTTGTTTCCCAGAGTCCATAGTCTCTCATGGTTCATCTCCCCCTCCAATTCCCCCCCTCCATTTTTCCCTTCATTCTCCTAATGTCCTCCATGCTATTCCTTACGTTCCACAAGTAAGTGGAACTATATGATAATTGACTTACTCTGCTTGACTTATTTCACTTAGCATAACCTCCTCCAGTTCCATCCATGTTGATGCAAAAGTTGGGTATTCATCCTTTCTGATGGCTGAGTAATATTCATTATGTATATGGACCACATCTTCTTTATCCATTTGTCTGCTGAAGAGCATCTTGGCTCTTTCTATAGTTTGGCGATTGTGGACATTGCTGCTATAAACATTGGAGTACATATGGCCCTTCTTTTCACTACATCTGTATCTTTGGGGTAAATACCCAGTAGTGCAACTGCAGGGTCATAGGGCAGCTCTATTTTTAGTTTTTTGAGGAATTTCCACACTGTTTTCCAAAGTGGCTGTACCAACTTGCATTCCCACCAACAGTAAAAAAGGGTTCCCCTTTCTCCACATCCTCTCCAAAACTTGTTGTTTCCTGTCCTGTTGATTTTGGCCATTCTAACTGGTGTAAGGTGGTATCTCAATGTGGTTTTGATTTGAATTTCCCTGATGGTAAGAAAGGACAAATTCTGTGGTATGATTCCATTCTTTACCTTTTCTGCAAGTTCGTTTTTGTTTATAATATAAGCCATGGATCTTTATGCCTGTTTCATAAACTGAAAATGAATATAAAGTATTAATATGGATTTATATTTAGAATGTTCCAAATTATGAGTCTTAGCAACCAAATGGGACTAAACTACCCTACCAAGAACTCTACACATGGTTTCAAGGTCACAGCAGCTTGAATATGAACTGGTGGTGGTAGGGCCTCAACTTCAAAGGAATTGAAAACATTTTTTGGAAAGCTGAGTACTTGCACATAGCTTAGTAATATCCTAATGCACTGCAGACTATTCATTACCATTTGAGGTACAAGTGGAACATCATCTAGTGTGTTCACATGCTTTATATGTGGTACTATTTTTTAATGGAATGATGCTTCTTGGGCACTTAAGAAACAAGCTGTATTGGACTGTTTTATGAGAGAAAATTTCCAGAACCACAGAAAATATTGAAGAGTGCATGGTATTTAGAATAAAAGGTTTTATATGTAAAGCCGTTGCTATTATGAATATCTGCATTTCTTTGATGGCTAAGCTAGAGATTAGTGGTGATTTTTAATTTATTACAAATTGTTGGGGAACACCATCAAAAAGACAACCCCGGTGATTGACTGGTGACCTGAAGCTGGTACTCGGAGGCTCCCTCCCCTTTCCTTAAAATGTGGGTTCTACCTGCCTTTCCCACTCCCAGGGGCTGCTCCAAGGACACAGCCTTGAGATGTGGTGTTAACAACACCTGCACGGTATATGGGACTGAACCCAGTGTGGGCCTCTTTATAAACTCTTAAGACACAACAGGCAGGTGCAGGGATCCATTCCTCTTTTGTCTCCCAAGACAAGCCTCGTATGTAACTTCCCTTTGCTTATTAAACTGCCACCTACCCACCTGGAGTAGCCTGCCTCTTTCTTTCGTCTCTCCCTGTGCTCTGAGTATGGGTGCTGGTTTCAGATTTCACCTGGGAAACTCCCAAGAGAGCACAAACCAGCACAAATTCACTGATCTATCAACTCATATAGAAATGTTCTTAAATAGCCACATTTCGATCATTAAGTTCACCCAAATTCACATTTCTACCAAAATCTATGATCAAGTGGAACACAATGCCATATAGTGGTCAAAAATACAGGCTTTTGTTCAAATCCCAGATTCTCAACCTTCTACAAGAGTTGCCTTGGGATTGTTACTTGACCTCACTAAGGCTTACTTTTCTCAAACTCTAAAATGTGGATAATAATCATGTCTATAATTTATAATAGTTTTGAGCATTAAATGAGATAATAAGTGTAAAACATTTTAAAAAGCCAGTATTCTACTTGAAATCCCTCTGCAGCAAAGCCAGCTTATTTACATCTCTCTTATGTCCAGTTGGATCCTTTGGTAGACAGATCGATGAAGGTCTTATCCACACTGCACATAAAGTCAATCAGGACATTTGGCAGGAGATTATTAGAACTGACTACATCAACTCCATGTGCTCTGGAGATCTCGAAGTATGCGAGATAAGGAAGGAGGGTACTTGGTGGAAGGCAAAGTTTAAGAACACTAAGTAGGGCTTCACACACCCTTCATAATATAAGCATTTAGAAGTTAATTTGGGAAGGAACGTATCACCCTCTGAATGTCTAAAAAAGACAGGTCGTGCTCTTCTGAAACTATTCACTGGCTTTATGCTAGCACATACTTGGAATGTAATCCAAGACATAGACAAACAAAGGAATGAGTTTATTGATTCTGCAGCTGAGCTTTTGGAATGTTCAATGTCTATATGTGTAAATTGGTGGGCTTTATCCCTCCTGTCACCACTGTAGACAAGAATCAAAAGAAGGGCACCAGGATGGCTCAGTCAGTTAAGCATCTGACTCTTGGTTTCAGCTCAGGTCATGATCTCAGGACAGTGAGATGGAGCCCCATCTCAGGCTCTGCACTGAGCATGGAGTCTGCTTGGGATTCTCTCCCTCCCCCTCTCTCTGCCACTCCCCTACCCTGCTTTCACATGCACACTCTCTCACTGTCTCTAAAATAAAATAAAAATAGGTGCACCTGGGTGGCCTAGTTGTTAAGCAACTGCCTTTGGTTCAGGTCATGATCCCAGGGTCCTGGAATCGAGCCAGACATCAGGCTCCTTGCTCAGTGGAGAGTCTGCTTCTCCCCTTCCTGCCACTCCCCTTGCTTGTGCTTGCTCTCTCCCTCTCTGTATCAAACAAATAAAATCTTTTTAAAAAATAATTTTTTAAATATTTTATTTGTTTATTTGTCAGAGAGAGAGAGAAGTAGAGAGAAATCACAAGCAGGGGGAGCGGCAGGGAGAGGGAGAAGCGGGCTTTGCTCTGAGCAAGGACCCCAATGCAGGACTCAATCCCAGGACTCTGGGATCATGACCTGAGCCGAAGGAAGACACTTAAGCAGTTGAGTCACCCAGGCATCCTGAATTTTTTTCAGTGAAATACAGTTTAATTCATAATTCAATTTAGAAGACAGAAGAAACAGTTCAGGAATTTTGCAAGTCATTTAAAATTAATTTACATAATAACTTAAAGACTTTAGTAACTTAATAATTAGCCAAGTTAATAGTCAATTATATAAGTAATACTAAGATGCAATTCAAAGGTTATATAATGAATCATAGAAAATTTTAAAACATAATTTAGATATTTTTATGGACCCATATTTCTGAGAGGAAACAAAATCCTAAAATAAAGGTTGTAAATCTATATTCTTGACTTTGTCCGTGTTTTTCAGCTCTTTAACATCTCAGTTAGAAAAACATGTACTGTAGTAAATACAATTTTCTTTTTTTTAAACATCTTAAATTTATTTTATTTATGGATACCACCTTGCACCAGTTAGAATGGCAAAAATTAATAGGACAGGAAACAACAAGTGTTGGAGAGGATGTGGAGAAAGGGGAACCCTCTTGCACTGTTGATGGGAATGCAAGTTGATACAGCCACTTTGGAAAACAGTGTGGAGATTTCTCAAAAAAATTAAAAATAGAGCTACCCTATGACCCTGCAGTTGCACTACTAGGAATTTATCCCAAAGATATAGATGTAGTGAAAATAAGGGCCATATGTACCCCAATGTTCATAGCAGCAATGCCCACAATCGCCAAATTGTAGAAGAGCCAAGATGCCTTTCAACAGACGAATGGATAAAGAAGATGTGGTCCATACACAGAATGGAATATTACTCAACCATCAGAAAGGATGAATACCCAACTTTTGTATCAACATGGATGGGACTGGAGGAGATTATGCTGAGTGAAAGAAGTCAAGCAGAGAAAGTGAATTATCGTATGGTTTCACTTACTTGTGGAGCATAAGGAATAACATGGAGGTCATTAGGAGAAGGAAAGGAAAAGTGAATTGGGGTAAATCAGAGTGGGAGATGAAAGATGAGACACTGTGGACTCTGAGAAACAGAGGGATATGGCGGGGGGGAGGTGGGGAGATGGGTTAGCATGGTGGTGGGTATTAAGGATAGCATGTATTGCATGGAGCACTAGGTGTGGTGCATAAACAATGAATCTTGGAACACTAAAAATATAAAATTTAATTTAATTTAACTTAATTTAATTTAAATTTAAATTATTTTTTAAAAATGATCAAAAGAAACATGTTTTTTAGCTACTAGCATTTTCAGGATAGCATTAGAGCTGCACTAGAGTGAAGAGATAATAAAAACAAGTGCTGCCACACTTCAGCACCAGTTCCTCTATCCTCTCTCCCTAAACCCCCAGAGATTATGGACTATGGACTACACATCAAAACAGGTAGTGTTCTCCTAATGCTGCTCCTTGCAAAACATTTAAATAAAATTCATGGGGCACCTGGGTGACTCAGTCGGTTAAGCATCCGACTTGATCTTGGCTCAGGTCATGATCTCAGGGTGATGAGATCAAGCCCTACATCCAGCTCCATGCCAGTTGTGGAATCTGCCTAAGATTCTCTCTACCTCTCTTCCTCTGCCCCTCCCCTACTTTGGGCATGTGCGCACACACACGCTCTTTCTCTGTTTCTCTCTCACAAAAATAAATAAAAATAAAACAAAATAAAATTCCAAAAAAAAAAGCATTTTTTAAGATGGCAGGTCAGGTGAGAAGAGTTCTATAATGACTTGGGCTATCTGGCCTGAGGATCATCTTTGTCACTTCTTTAAATTATCCAGAAGGTCACAAACCAGGGTTTAAGCTTCTGTTCATACACTTCACTAGACAGTAGAGCTAAAGCTATACAGAGGTCATGAGTTCAGAAGCCAAAATAACCACCCATCTTAGGAATATATCTGCTGAGGAAGAGGAGCACAGTTACACACTAGATAACATATGATGCAAAGAAGGATTACTGGACCAGAAAGACCAAGAATTTAAAATAAGTATAATTGGGAGCACCTGAGTGGCTTAATCAGCTGAGCATCTGTCTTTGGCCCAGCTCATGATCTCAGGGTCCTGGGATGGAGCCCAAGCCCCATGTCAGGTTCCCTGCTCAGTGGGGAGTCTGCTTCTCTGTCTCCCTCTGCCCTTCCCCCAGTTCATGCAGTCTCTTGCTCGAGCTGTCTCTCTCTCTTTCAAATAAATAAAATCTTTAAAAAAATAAAATAAAATAGGGGCGGCTGGGTGGCTCAGTCGTTAAGCATCTGCCTTCAGCTCAGTTCATGATCCTGGAGCCCTGGGATCGAGCCCCATATCAGGCTCCCTGCTCGGCAGGAAGCCTGCTTCTCCCTCTCCCATTCCCTCTGCTTGTGTTTCCTCACTCACTGTATCTCTCTCTGTCAAATAAATAAATAAAATCTTTAAAAAAAAGAAAGTATAATTTCCTCAGAAAGACAAGAAGATATTGGCAAAATGAAGGACAAAACATTATAAAAATAACCAGGTAAAAATAGTGCTGAAAAACACAATAAATGAAATAAAGAATAAAACAATGAGGTTAATGCTAGAGAGATAAAACCAAAACAAAAATGGTGAGCTAGATCAGCTCTGATGTGGTTTCTCATAAAACAACAGAAAACAATAAAGAAATTAGATAAATAAATAAGTAGTTAGATACATAGGCACCAAAAGACAAGTGTAGATACCAAAATAAATCTACATAATGAGAGTTATAAGTAGTGAGAAGGTGGGGAGAGAAGGAAATAAAAATATATTTCCTATAATAGAGAAGGATGGATATTTCTAAGTATACTGAAATGGGACTGATAAAGAAAACATACACCTTCAGAAATCAGACACTTAAATGTGCTGATAAAATAAAGGAACATCTCAAACAGTTTGCCACACAAAGAACAAATTTGAAAACACTTAAAGGAAATACTCAAATAAGAGGATAAACAAACCCAGAATGATGATGCAAATAGTATGAAACACAAAATGATCATATAATTTATATTAATCATATAAAGTACATTTTATCTTTTTTTATCGTGTTCAGTTAGCCAACATATAGTACATTAGTTTTTGATGTAGCATTCAATGATTCATTAGTTGTGCATAACACCCATTGCCCAAGATCTATAAAGAACTTATCAAACTCAACACCCAAAAAATATTTTTATCTTTTTAAAAAGTACAACTCAAAGGATAAAAGAAAGAAAATCTATATCCATAACCAAAACTCTAGAAAATTCTAGAAAACATGTACATGATGAGTTGTGAAGAGAGACCAAAATAACATACAAAAAGATAATATATTTGTTGTGATCCAAAAAGAAATAGAAATGTATATGTTTAAGAAGTCAGTAGATGGAAATGAACATGGATGAATCTTAAAATATCGATGCTAAGAATGAAGTAGAATTTATAACTTTTAAATCAATAAAGAAGTATCCATCCCTCCATCTCTCCAGGGAGAGATAGGAAATAGTTAAAAAGTAATCACAAAATTAATGGAATAAGAACAAGATGGCAGGGGCGCCTGGGTGGTTCAGTTGTTAAGCATCTGCCTTCGGCTCAGGTCATGATCCCAGAGTCCTTGGATCAAGCCCCGCATCAGGTACCCTGCTCTGCGGGAAAGCATGCTTCTCCCTCTCCTACTCCCCCTGCTGGTGTTCCCTCTTTCGCTGTATCTCTCTCTGTCAAGTAAATAAATAAAATCTTGAAAGAAAGAAAGAAAGAAAGAAAGAAAGAAAGAAAGAAAGAAAGAAAGAAAGAAAGAAAGAAAGAAAGAAAGAAAGAAAGAAAGAAAGAAGCAAAGAGAAAGAAAGAAAGAAAACAAGATGGCAGATATCAGTCTTACTATATTAGTAATTATAGAAAGAATATATCAGTGAATCCCACAGTAAAAAAGACACAGAGCCTCAAATTGGATTACAAATAAAAATAAATAAATCCAGCAATGTGTTGTATATAAGAGACACACTTAAAGCAATAGGATATTAAAAGGTTGAAATTAAAAAGAATGAGTGACATCATCTACAGGGCAGAATAGGTTTTCTACCATCTTCCCCTCCAAAGAATGTCAATTTTGAAAATCACCATAGAGAAGAGTACCTTTGTGGAAGTCTGAAAGTCCAATGGAGAAATGCCAGCCAACTATTGGAGGAAAAGAAAATCTGAGATTGAATGCATTGAAGAGAGGAAGAGGAATAGTTCCACTTTGCCAATGTCATCCCTCCCCCAAAGGTGGCACAGCTCAATGCCAAAAGAGAACTTGTAGGACCATGATTTTTCACATGGAGGAAAGTAGGACTGCATGAATGAGCACCCAACTCCCCCATCTGTGTGGGAACTGTCAGAGAGGGACATTTCTTTCTCACCCCAACCAGACTACTGAGTCATAAACTGCATGACTGGGGATCAGTGAGCAGCTGGGAAAACAGCAACCAAGGCTCAGAATGGAACATATGGGAACTATATGGATTCTACTAACCACTTCGAGGACTCCAGCAGGAAGCCCACGCTGGAGAGTTGGGACTGCCTCACCTGCAGATCCCCTCAACTGATCCACAGGCATCCCAAATGCTCACAAGCCTCAACCACACACCTTCGCACTTTGTGGCCAGCTCCCAGTGCATGCCCCTGACAATGGTAAGAATGAGCATTTGCAAATGGCTAGTCAGCTCATGCAGAAATCTGACCTGACCTTACAGGATGGGGACAAAGCACACAAGGAGGAGGAAAAAACTGCCAACCAAGAGTACTTCACCCAGCAAAGTTGCCCTTCAGAAATGAAGGAGAGATAAAGACATTACCTTATAGCAAGACCAAATCATGAAGAAATAGAAAACATGAGCAGACCAATAATTAGTAAGGTGATTGAATTGGTAATCAAAACTTTCCCAACAAAGATATGCTAAATTTAAGGACAAATCATAATTAAGTGATGTGTCATCAGGTAAATTGGAAAGTAGTGGTAAAATTAAAATAAGCAGGAAGATAGTAGACAAAAATGCCTGTAATATTAATTATAAGACTGTCGGCTACTTTACCAAGAATATGAATTTTACTTTAATGTATTCTGGTAACTATGAGTAAGAATTAAAATAGCACTATAGTTCTACAGAAAAAGCTAGAGGTTAATATTAAAGTTTCAGAAAATTGCTTAAAAATAAGACATTTTAATCAAAATGCAAAATTTCCGTCCTATTTGTATTTTAAAGCAGTTGTTTGCTTGAATGTAACCTATGTATGAAATGGGGTTAGAGGTAAGGTGTTGTTTTGGCACTATATTTTTATAGCAGCCAGTATTTCTCACCACATACCCCTAAAGAAAAACCCGGACTTCATTCATCACAAATAAATGACAGGTAAATGCCTCCCAAATAACAACAACAAATGAACAAACAAAAAAAGACCAAGTGGATTATAGGGCAGCCAATGAAAATATTTAGATGATTTTCTTAAACACTCCTTGTTTTACCAGCTCTTTAATCAATATAGTAATTTCTTTCACCCCTCCTGTCCTTCACTGGCTTACATGAACTACACAGCTATACCAAAGAGGATCGTGCAACTCCAAGTTTGTGCACTCATCCCAAAACCACTGTCCTACTGGTGGGGCAGTTACTCATTGGGAATATCCCATGTAAGCAGTAGAAATATTGTACATATTTAAGACATCTAGTTCCCAAATAATTTCACCAGTATTAGTTACTACTACTTGGATATATGAAATTTTCATTAAATATACTATAAGTCTATTGCTGAATGGCTTAATGACAAAATATACAAATGTCAACTGCAGATCATCTGAACTGTCAACAAAATGACAGTTCAATTTCAAAGGTGAGGCAATTGTTGACTGATTATCCTAAATCATGCAACTTCACTTCTATCACACTCTCACGATCTAAAGCAAGTCAGAGGTCCAGTTAAAGGGGAGAAGAAATTACATCCCTGGGTGGAGAAACTGACATTGAAGAATTTGAAACTACCACAAATTCTGTGGTAGAATTTGAATCTACCACAGCCATGAATCTGAAAATGCCTCTAAACTCAAAAATGGCCACATAAAATCAGCTCACCCTTCAATACTTCTACCTTTTCCAGAATCTTGGGCCTTCTTATCCTCATGGTTTCTGCAGCAATCTGATGACTTTAATCCAGAGACTGGGTGCTCTATTTGGCTTTTTTAGTTGTTCTGTGAACAACTATTTGGAGGCAGAAATCTGTCAATAATTGTTAAAGCTTATACTAAACTATGTCTTTGTACTGCTCGGGGTCTTGTCAGTTGGCTTTATCATTATTTCAATATTTTCAGGTAGGAAAGAAAAAGGAATATTATTATATTCTTATATTATATTCCAACTCCTGCCCTCACTCCACATCTACCAACTGGTCCTTGGCATTCTATTATATGCAAGAGCACTCCCTTCTTTTCAACTTAGATTTGCTCCATTGATTGCTTATATGTATGGACTCATGAACTTCTAGTTTTCAACAGCTTATAACTCATTGCTGTGCTTAATAATTATGGTGCTTAAACTGTCCCATATTTTGTCTCTTTGGAGAAATTCCTGTTCACTCTCTGCCAATTTTTTAATCAGATTTCTTTTTTATTGAGATGTATGAGTTCCTCATATATTTTCAGCCATCCCTTCTGGGAGAGGAATAGTAATACCACAGCCTGAGCAGATGAGACTGAGTCTTCTGAGTTCACACAAATGGACATCATTTATGTAATGAAAACTTTGGACATCAGAGGGCAGAGTCATTCAACATAAATCCTGACCCACACACTGCTTGCAAATGGAGTTTGTCCCATTATCAACTCTCTACCTATGACAGAGCACTACACAGTGCAATGTCTTTGACCATTTATGAGCGCACATAGAACAAGAAGGAACACATCAATTTCATCATACATATAATAATGAAAGTTTTCATGAGTGTACACTGAACCAGTGAGAGGCTTCATGCAAAAGGTCACTTTAATCTTTTATCTCACTGTGAGTATTGTCTAAATTTTATCAGTTGAATTCAAGCACTCTTTTTCTCTAAAACAGACCAGGGTGTTTTAGCACTTGTGCATTATGGTTTATAACAGCTGCCAGAAAGTCATGGCATCCCCAGTTGGGAGTTCAGAAAGTACAGGAGATGGGAAAGCACACCCAGGGAGCATGGAGGTGGCCAGACAGGCAGAGAGGCTTTCTTTTCTTTGGCTTTTCTCCTAGGGTTCAGTGCCACCTCCTCTTCT
The DNA here is from genome assembly GCA_002007465.1 of Ailurus styani. Taxonomy (NCBI): domain Eukaryota; kingdom Metazoa; phylum Chordata; class Mammalia; order Carnivora; family Ailuridae; genus Ailurus; species Ailurus styani. Next base: position 1,029,546 of record LNAC01000236.1, read on the forward strand.
ACACATCTCTCAGTGTCAGGAAAGCCCTGGAGCTCAAGGGCTCTTTCTTTTTTGTCCCTACACATCACTGAGAATGTTCTGCCAAACTTTAGCCAATGCTTCCTTCCCCAAAGGAGTGGGTAGGGGGAAATGTGTCTCCTTATATTGATCAAATCTATAAAAGTGTCTATCTCTCCTCTTTCTCAAAGTTTTCCAGTACTCTTGGCCTTTTTATTTAAAGCAGAAAAGTCAAGAAAGAAAAATCCTTCACTGACAGTAAACAGTCTTTTACCCAGTGGTGGCCTAGAATATGCTTATTCTTCACCCTATACCTACTTATGATATCAACCTTCCAATGACTTGGAACACTCATAATCCCCAAAAACAGAGGATAGAGCTCTAGACAATGGAAAGATTGTAATGAAGAAAAAGTAGCTACTCTTGTGGTGAGCATAGCATAACATATAGAGATACTGAATCACTACATTGTACACCTGAAATTAATATAATGTGTCAACTACACTCAAACAAAAAAAAGTTTTTTAAATAAAAAACAAAAGGGTAACCCTCTTCCTGCACCCTATTCCAGTTAAAAAGTGCTGTGTAACAAGTCACCCCAAATCTTAGCATCTTAAAACCTAAATTTATTATTGTTTATGATTCAAGAGATTGACTGGGATCAGATGGGTGGTTCTCACTTGGCTCCATCATTTAGTTGTAATCAGATAGTAACTGGCATTGGAATGATAAGAAGCCTGGCAGGGACTGTATCCAAGATGGCTTCCTTAGTCATGTGTCTGATGCCACAGCTGGAACACCTGGAAGAGATGGGCTGAGCAGGCATCTCTCTAGGGCCTCTCCATGGGTCTACTTAGGCTTCCTCACTGCATGGCAATATCAAGGTATTCAAACTTTTCACATGGCACCTGGATCCCCCCCAGGGCATGTGTTCCAAAAAAAGAATGTGGAAGTTGCAAAGCTTCTCATCTCTTTAAGTCATGCAACTTCCCTTATACCACATGCTCATGATCAAAAGGAAGTTATTGACCCAGCCAAATTAAAAAGGAGAGAAAAGAATTCATATTCTGTAATGGAGAAAATGACATTGATCCACCACAAATGATATAATCTACCACAGCCATGAATCTGAAAAATGCCTCTAAGGGCAAAATTAACTACATACAATTAGTTCAAGCTTCAAAAGTTCTACCGTTTGCAGAGTCTTTGTCCTCTGATCCTCATTAGTTCACCAGAAATCTGATGCTTTAAGCCAATACTTTTTGGTGTTGTACCTGGCTTTCCTGGGAGTTCTTAGAACAATTACTGGTGGAAGAAGAAATCTATCAGTAAATTCTAACAACTAGAAAATCACCTTCTTTGTATTGTTGGGGTTTTGACAGTTATTTTGTCATCATCTTTAATACGTTCACACAGAAAAGGAAAGGGAATATAATTACATTCCTAATCTTGTACACATTCACATACTGTTTATGTTGAGACACCATTGTCAAGCCTGAAGTGAAGATAAAGACTGTTTCACATCCTGAAAATCAGTGTAGTTATCCCCTTGAAAAGGGAAGACACTTCAATTCAGACTGTATTGCAAGGAGAGGAAAGCAGTAACATGTCCAGAACATGTTAAACTTTTGACATGAAAAATTAATGACTAATGAACATTAGAGAGGACTTAAGTAGACTTGATTGAATTTCAGGTTGGGAGGAGATATCATCGGTTGCAGAGGAGTAAAGAAATACCCATTTCAGAATACTGGGTTCTTCAGCATTCTTTATTAGATGTTCTTCCAAGCTTTCTTTAATGCCTGTCAAAACTTGTTATTCTCAATGGCTTCAATTTCTATCCATATTCTGATGGTATACCTTTTAATTCGAGTTCCCAGTATGCTGTTCTACTATTTCTCTGAATGAAATACCAATCTTTTGAGAATGTCATGGAAAGACTGCTTTACTTGTTTATTTCTTAGTGTATAAATGAAGGGATTCAACATAGGGGCAACAGATATAGTGAGCAGAGAAACTGCCTTATTAATAGCCACTTCATCCTTAACTGAAGGTTTGACATACATAAATATGCAGCTGCCATAGGTGATGGAAACCACAATCATGTGGGAAGAACAGGTAGAAAAAGCTTTTTTCCTTTGCTGGACAGAGGGTAATCTTAGAATTGTCCGAATGATGTACATGTATGACAGAACTATACACACAAGGGTCATTATGAAGGTCAACACAGCACAGATCATAACCAGCTCCTCTATAGACCAAGTATCTGAACATGAATTCTTCAGTAATGGAGAAGCATCACAATAAAAATGATCAATAACAGAGTCACAGAATTCCAGATGGAGACTCAAACTGAGGAGTGGAAGGACAATCAATAAGCCAGATACCCAACAACAGAGGATGAGATTCCTGCAGACTCTGCTGTCCATGATGGTCACATAATACAGGGGTTTGCAGATGGCCACATAGCGGTCGTAAGACATCACAGCCAAGAGAAAAAATTCTGTAGCTCCAAAGAGGACAATAAAAAAGACTTGGCTGAAGCAAGCCTTGATGGTGATGGTTTTGTCCCCACTTGCTATGACATACAGGTATGGGGGGACACCGGCAGTTGTGAATGAGATTTCTAAGAAAGAGAAATTTTGAAGAAAAAAATACATAGCTGTTTTTAAATGAGAATCCACCAAGACAAGAGAAATTATGGTCAGATTTCCACTTACACTTAATACATATGTGATAAACAGAAAGATAAAAACCAGAATCTCTAGCTGTGGATCGTTTGTCAAACCCAGTAAGATGAACGTTGTTACTGCTGAACGGTTTCTCATCACTGGCTTCACACCACTGCCCAATCTTCACATAAAAGTCACAGAAATTGCATCTGAGGAGCAATGTCAAAATATGACAGTATGAATAGTGACTATAAACAAAAATTAAACCTAGTCACATGCTGTGCCTTGTATAACCGGAAAACTGGTCTTTCATGAGGTGATGACCTCAGTTGCACTGAATGTACCACAATGAAGCAAACCCAGTTTGTCTAGTTTCAAATCTTATATTTGTCATCTATTACATGAACTACCTTGGACAAGTAATTTAACCAATCTGTGTTCCCAGTTTCCTCCTCTGTAAGATGGGATAATGATAATACTACATCTTAGAGTTTCTATGAGGTCTAAATGAGATAAACCAAGTACATGCTTTTAATAGTACTAAGGAAATAATAAGTACTGTACAGATATTACTTTTTTATTTTCTGAAGCCAATCTCTTGTCACCTCAAGAAGACATTTAGCTCTTCAGGTAGCAGCTCTCCCTCTATGTTTTACACATCATTATTTACTTCCCTTTTTCTAGATTAATATCAACCGCACACAAATGTGCTCTGGTATGCCCTTATATAATTTCTTTAAATCCTTCCCATTAGATGAGTGACGCTTCCACCATACACTTTTTTTTAAGATTTTATTTATTTATTTATTTATTTATTTGACAGAGATTGAGAGAGAGAGATCACAAGTAGGCTGAGAGGCAGGCAGAGAGGAGGAAGCAGGCTCCCAGCTGAGCAGAGAGCCCGATACGGGGCTTGATCCCAGGACCCTGAGATCATGACCTGAGCTGAAGGCAGAGGCTTTAACCCACTGAGCCACCCAGGTGCCCCCACCATACACTTTCAATATAGTTTCATTATAGTTGTCATATAGTTTTGCCTTTCATAAACTTTTTAATATTTTTAATAATACCTTTTAATACTCAAAACAAAATCAACTTAAATAAACGACAATAGGAAGGAGGGGCTACAACTGAAAGCTGAATTGGGAAAAAATCAACCAATTTTCATCTCAAATGAATACCATAACCATACCAATGAGGAAAAGAAAGGACTAATACAAGTTCTGATGAACACATTATCAAACTATATCCTCTCAGTCTTGGTCGAAAAGGAAGATAGGAAGCAATGTGAACAAATCCTAAACTCTTTTTAGAACACACTTTTTTTCTAGTAGTATGGATGAAACTATGATGAAACTATTTTAGATTTATTATAGGACTAAATAATGAGAACATGTTGTCAGAGTTTTCGACAAGGAATTAGAAAGATATCAATATGGATTGGGGAAAGACAAGAAAGAATCCTAAATGTATGGACTGGAATGGGAGGTTTCAGCATAAATTCATAATTCTGAAAATACATATATAAAGATATATATACATTTTTATATATGCTCATGTCTATCTGTGCATGTATATTTGTATACTGTATTATACATGTATATGCTTGCTTGTATCTTTTACCCCACTAAAATGGCTAAGTAAAAAGATACCCAATAGCACTGAGCTCACCCTAGAGCCCCAAAGTGAATGAACTGGAGTCCTCTTAAAAAAATGGTTGATCCAGGACTGAAATAGAATAGGTTCAGGTGAGCATGCAACATCTGCTATGCCAAAAGTAAGGAAATCCTCAAACAGTGGGGTTTGTTACAAGGTCCACAGAAATGACTTGAAGGAGGTCCCACTGACAAAATGTGTGACAATTTGAGCACCATAATTAGTTAAGTATAGCAATGAATTATAAGCATTGAAAACTAAGAATTCATAAGTCCAAACATTGAAGCAGTCAGTGGATCAAGTATAAGTTGATGGTTCTCCCTTCCTATCATTCATAGTTCTCCCTTCCTATCACCCAGCAGATGTGGAGCAAGACCTTGAGTTGGAAATCAGACATTGGCAATCACTATAGCAAAGATCAAAACAGGCAAATACCATCTAGAGATGCAAATTCGGGGAAATTTTTGTTGAGGAATAGAAAACGTGTGTGTTCTTTAAGTGTATTCATATAGATTGCTCATTAGTTACAAAAAAAATAAAAACATAATGACTACACAATGGAGAAATTGGACAACTTGACCTGGTGATCAGATGTGTCACCCTGAAAATAACCATACTATCTATATAGTACTCTGAGAATGAATAACCTGAATTGAATCAGGAGAAAACATCAGGGAAACCCAAACTGAAGTTCTATTGAGAAAGGAAGTGGAAGGAAACTATATTCTATAAAAATGTGCATCTCAAAAAAATAATAAAATATGCAGGCTGTGGAAATGTTCCAAACAAAAGAGGCTAAAGAATCAACGATTAAATGCAATGCCTGACCAAATTTGGATAGTGTATAGAAGGGAGAAAAATTCAATTAAGGATATTACTGCAAAGGAACAAAATTGAATTATGAATGGCAAATCTGATAAAATTATTGTTTTGGTGTTAAATTCACTGAAGTCAATAACGTTACTGTGGATTTGCAAGTAAAAATCTCTATTCTTGAGACATACACACTTAAGTATGTAGGGATACAGTAGTTAAGGACCATGATATCTGTATTTTAACCACCAATGTGTCATAAAAACTATTGCGAAGAGAGATAGCAGCAAATAAATTAGGATAAAATATCAACAATAAGTGCATTGGATATTCATGGGTTTTGCTACTATTCTTAATTGTGCAAGTTTTCTATAAATTTGAAATTATTTCCAAATAAGATGTTAAATTTAAAGACAAGGTACTCATACTATTACTATTCATCTATCACCTGAAAGAGAGGGAAAGGTAAACACACACACACACACAGAGTTGATCCTTGAAAAACACAGAGGTTAGAAGCACCAACACCATGCACAGTCAAAAAATCTGTGTATAACTTTTGTCTTCCCAAAAATTTAACTACTGATAACCTACTGTTTGACCATAAGCCTTACCAGTAACAGTCAATTGACACATATTTTGTATATTGTATATATTATATACTGTACTGTTATAGTAAAGTAAGCTAGAGAAAAAAGCTTAAGAAAATCGTAAGAAAGAGAAAATACAATTACAGTACTCTACTGTGCTTATCAAAAAAGAAAAAACATCTCCACATAAGTGGACCCACACACTTCAAATCTGTGTTGTTTAAGGGGCAACTGCAGCATCTTTTTATGATGAAGTACATTTCTAATCCAACAAAAGCTCACCAGCACAGCGTACTAGACAAAACCCCCACTTGTCTCCCCGAACTGATTTCTCTGTTTACCCTCTTGCCCCCTCTCAACTACTCTTTCCTTCATGGCAGCTGGAGGGGCTTTTCTTAAATGTTCATTAGTCCACGTCCCTCCCTAACTTCAAACACAACAACAGTTTCCTATCACCCATAGAACAAAGCCTATGCCATAGCCTACTAGTCATCTCCTATAAGCCCCCACTGTCTTTGACCACATCCTGGTTATCTGGTTTTCTCTCCGATCCTCAGGGCAGCCCTAGTTTGGCTTCCACACATGCTGAGCCATCTGCCTACATTGTTCTCCTTTCAGCACACTCCCAGATACATCTTGTCGCTGTGGCTTCAATTCAAATGTCATCTACTTCTAGGACTGACCCCTGACCATCAAATTTGGTGAGACTCCCCACCATTTGTTCACTCTCATTTACACCAGTCTTTTTAAATTTCTTCCTAATAATCAACACATTCCAAAATTATCTGTCTTCCCCTCCCTTAAAAACAACTATAATATAAGTGCCACTTGGGAAAGGAATTTAAACATCTTATATTCTCTTTTATACCCAGCACTAAATATAGTGTCTGTCACAGAGTTTTGCATGACAAATTTTGATGAATTTATCCTTTCACAACCAGAATCATTTAAACAGATATATTAAATATAAATAAAGAAATTAATCTCTACAGTGGATTTTTCACATTAGTGAAAAGAATGAGGATGTATTTTAGAGAACGTGAGCAAAAGAGAGATTTTCAGAAGATCCTTTTTGCCAACGTCTATTACATTATATTTTTAATGGATTGGACATATCCGCTCTGATGAAGAGAAAAAGTGAACATATGTTCCAGAATTTTCCCCCATATTATTGATGTTCTCCTTCTTAATACAATTTATACATACATCGGTGTATCTGTCAATGTGGTAAGAAGACCAAAGGCTAACTACACAATCACTCAGGGTCTGGGCAAGAGCAACATAATTGCTGTTCTGAAATGCTTGATTGATTACATGGTCTATTCAACTCTTCGCTACCTTCAATCAATGTTCTAGGTAGGTCTCTGCTATCTAATACAATAGCCAATTAGCCACATGTAAATTATTTTTTAAGCATCCAAGTGGCCTGGATACTTTATTTTTTACTAGTTTTGGAAGTAGACTTTAGTGATTTATCACTTGCATATAACACCCAGTGCTCATGACATCAAGTGCCCTCCTTAATGCCCATCACCCAGTTATCCCTTCCCCCGACCTACTCTCCAGCAAAACTCAGTTTGTTTCCTAGAGTTCAACGTCCCTCCCAAGAGTTTGCCTCCCTCCCAGTTTTCATCTTATTTTTTCCTTCCTTTCCCCTATGTTCATCTGTTTTGTTTCTTAACTTCCACATATGACTGAAATCATATGGTATTTGTCTTTCTCTGACTGACAGATTCTGCTTAGCATAAAACCCTCTAGTTCTATCCACATCATTCCAAATGGCAAGATTACATTCTTTTTGATTAGCCACATATGAATTATTATTGAACACTGAAAATGTGGCTTGTCTCACTCTCTCCTTCAGCCATCCAAGATGCCAAAAGGAAAGAAAACAAGGGAAAGAAGATGGCCCTGGCCCTTGCTATCATGAAGAAACAGGAGGCCAAAAGGTGGTTGATCCTCTGTTTGAGAAAAGGCCCAAGAATTTTGGCATCAGACAGGACATCTAGCCCAAAAGAGACTTCACCTGCTTTGTCAAAAGCCTCTGCTACATCCAACTGCAGCGGCAAAGGGCTATTCTCTATAAACATCTTATAAACATCTGAGAGTACCTGCTGTGATTAACCAATTTGCCCAGGTCTTAGACCACCAAACAGCTATTCAGTGGCTTAAGCTGGCCCAAAAATACAGACCAGAGACAAAGCAAGAGAAGAAGCAGAGGGTTGGCTCAGGCTGAGAAGAAAGCTACCAGGAAAGGGGATGTCCCCACTAAGGGTCACCACTCCTTCAAGCTGGCATTAATACTGTCACCACCTTGGTGGAAAACAAGAAGCCTCAGACAGTAGTGATTGCACATGCTGTGGATCCCATTGAGCTGGTTGTCTTCCTGCCTGCCCTGTGTCATAAGATGGGGGTTCCTTACTGTGTTATCAAGGGGAAAACCAGGCTGGAGCATCTGGTCCACAGGAAGACCTGCACCACTGTCACCTTCATACAGTTTAACTTAGAAGACAAACCAAAGAGCTCTGGTTAAACAGGTGGAAGCTATCAGGACCAATGACTGACAGACAGGATGAAATCCACTGGCACTGGGGAGGAAACATCCTGGGTCAAAAGTCCATGGCTCACATTGCCAAGTTGTAAAAGGCAAAGGCTAAAGAACTGGCCACCAAACTGGGCTGAGTGGATGCTGTTGAATTTTCTGTACATAAAAGTAATAAAATGTTATCTTTCAAAACAAAAAATGTGACTGGTCTGAACGAGATATGCAGCAACTATAAAATACACATAATATTTAGAAGGCTTAATAAGAAAACTTAATATATCTCATTAATAATTATGGATACATACTGAAATGATAATATTCTGGATATATTGAGATAGAGAAAATATATAATTAAAAATCATTTGCTTATTTCTAACACTTTTGTAAATGGTACTATTGGAAATTTTTGAATTGTAAATGTGGCTTACATTGTATTTATATTGGCTAAAGCTGTTATAATATTTCATGTCTACTCCCATTAGAAAATAAAAAAAGGATTCCCCATAAGACCCAATTAGTTTGGTGTCTAAATAGCTTTCTCTGGTTTTTTATTATTACCAAAATATATCCCTAAAATGTATCTTTCCTGCATCAAGGATATGAAGCTCCCTTTACCTTTGTGAAATGAGTGATTATTATCAGTCCCCACTAAGTAGAGTTCCCCAGTATAATGCCAAGGTTGCAGATATTATAAAAAAGAGGGGTGGAGAGAGACATTAACCTGGATTTATGAGACAGATCATTGGCAGATTGGTGACATTGGTGCTAAAATAGAAGGAGATTTTTTAATTGAATCTTTACCATTGATAATTGAGGTAAATGGAATAGATATGTAGACAGACACTTGATAGAAGAAATGGGGAGACAAAGTGAGAGTTTTGTAGACACCCGGAAACTTGTTTCTGTATGCCAATCAAATCACTGTACCTGGGAATGATAATGTAATGATACATTAAATGAGTCCTGCCCATATTGTCGGTCTGATGAAGGTTCATTTGTTCCATTAAAAAATCTCAAAATTTCTCTTAATAAAATATCAAAATAAAGTTTGAAAGAAGTATTTTAGGGGAAGCTGACTGGCTCAGTCAGTAGAGCATGAGACTCTTGATCTCAGGGTTGTGAGTTCAAGCCCCATGTTGGGTGTGAAACCTACTTTAAAAAGTGTTTAGAAAAGGGGGCTCCTGGATGGCTCAGATGGTTAGGCCTGTGCCTTAGGCTCATGAACAGCTCAGGACATGATCTCCAGGTCCTGAAATCAGGCTCCCAGCTCAGAAGGGAGCCTGTTTCTCCCTCAGCCTCTCTCCCTGCTTGTGTTCTCTCTCTCTCTCTCAAATGAATAAATAAAATCTTTTTTTTAATATTTTTACAGAAAGAAAGAAAGAAGTATTTTATTTCCTTTCCAAGATTAAAATATGCAGTGAAACATATTATATAGAGCAAAGCAAAAATATCCTCTCTATCAGTTACAAATACTAAGGTACCTGACAAGTAAAAGATCCAGTACTTACCTTTGACATTCTTCATTGTTTCACTTGCACCTCAAGTGACATAAGTGAACCTCCAACTGAATAACAACATACCAGTAGGAGCATCTAAGTGCATTTTTAGGCCCTTAGAAACCCATACTCACTGTGAATATACATACGGTTGCTGGATTACAAGATATACCATCCTATTTTCAAATGAGGAACTATGTGCACTCTGAGTAATGAAAGGGAAGATAACTAAGTTCAGGAAGTGAAGGGAAGTTAAGAAGCCTCTCTAGGTCTTCAAAAATGGGTGTTCTCATTTTCTATGGGGACAAACATATTTTTAAATTAAAGACCCTCCTTATTACCTTCTTCAAATATGGTGCATAGAAAAAAACTCAATAAAAATGTCCCTGGGGTCCCTGAACCAAAAGCCTCTGATGAATCTAAAATATAATTTATTTTGGCAAAAGGTCCCAACCCAAGCACCAATGGGGTTAATACCCTTAGAGAGAAAGAGATGTAATAAGAGCAACCAATTCAACCCAGGCATAGAAAAATAAGATTCTAATTACAAATCAGAACCTATTCTTCATCATTTATTCACACATGGTTTAAGCAATGCAATGAGTTAGGCAATAGTCTTCCCATATAAAATTACACACATATGCATATTTAATATAGAAAAATTCAAAAGTAGATATAGAACGTTAAAAAAAATCATAGAACCTCTAAAACCCAAAAATAAATGTTATTAGTTTGGTGTTTGTCCCTCAAAATGCTATCCATGTTCATATACATATTTTTTTAAGTATAATAATATACAGCATTTTAACTTACATTTTTACCTTAAATTTTATTATTATTATTATTATTATTATTATTATTATTTGCCCCAGGGGTACAGGTCCCTTAAATTTTTTTTGAGAGAGAGCACAAGCAAGGAAGGGGCAGAGAGAGAAGCACACACCCTGCTGAGCAGGGAGCCCAACTCAGTACTCCATCCAAGGACCCTGAGCCAAAGGCGGATGCTTAACTGACTGAGCCACCCAGACACCCAGTAAATATCTTTCTATTTCAAAAAAAGAGATACATAGCCCAGTATTATTTATTTCACTATGGTATTTGCTGTAGATTTTCCTTACTCATGCTAAGGAAGTACCTTTCTGTTCCTAATTTCCTAAGATTGTTTTAATAATTAATGAATGCATATTGATTTTCACCAATGCCCATTCTATACCTATAGAGATTATTACATGTTTCTCTTTTAATTCAGTTAAAGTGCTGAAAAATAGATTTTTCTAACATTAAACCAACTCACATTTCCGAGATGAGTACACTTTGGTTGAACTATATTATACTTTTAATATATTACTGATTTGGTTTACTGATATTTTCTTTAAGATTCCTGCACCTGTTTTTTTGAGTGAGAATCCTCTGTAATTTCCTATTCTTGGTAGTCCTTGTCAGGTTGGGTATTAAAGCTACAGTGTACTGAGGCTACATCTCCTATTCTCTGGAAGAGTTTGTATAGTAACTTCTTTTTAAATGATTGGTAGAATTGTTATTTCAACCATACAGGCTGGAAGTGTTTTGTGAGATTTTGACCACTTACTCATTCCTTTAATGATTACAAGATAATTTTTCCATTTTTAAATCAGTGTTAAGAGTATAGTAGGCCCCAGTCTGAGAGATATGAAACAGGGATCTGATACGAGCCCTCAGACCTCAGGTTGGGGAAGGAAGAGGAGGTAGGGCTACAGGGTTACCAGATTGCTGAGCTGGAAGCAGGGAGAGAGGCGAGTCTCAAAGGTGCCACAAAAGCCACGGATCTAGTGCCTTCAGGGAGAGAGGCTGTGGACAACGGAAATGGATCAATGCTGATGACCTTCAGAATGGGGACCAAACCCAGATGCAGGCTCTTGCTTAAAGAAATACAGAAACCACAGGAAGAGGAGGAGGGCAGCAAAGCCAGTAGACCTACACTCCAGGCTCATATTTTTGATCCATTATTTTCACACCTAAGCTTTGGGGCTTTTTAAAGTTTTTAATGAACACTTTTTGGATATACTGTACATTCAGAATGAGGGGAGAAAACTCAAAATTCTACAGCTTGAAGACTTTTCATTCAGGCCTCTCCAGTGTCCAGTATGGTTTCTCTAGCCATACAAGACCACCAAGAGATCTGCTGTTTCCCCGGCAAAGCATTTACCCAGGACCCTATTTTTGAATACCTATTGCTGTGTCACATATCACTTCAAGTTTTAGTGAATAAAACAACTCTTTATCACTTGCAGTTCTAGGAGTGGACAGGGGATAGCTGGATGGTTCTCACATGGGTCTTTCATTTAATTGTAATCAGTGGTGAGTGGATTTGGAATCGTGTGAAGGCTCATCAAATGTGGTGTCCAAGATGGCTTCTTCATCAGATGTCACTAAAGCTAAGATGGCTGATTGAGATGGGGGCTGAACAAGTATTTCTCTCTATGAGGCCTCTCTGCAAGTATCTCTCTCCTCACTGCATGGCAATCTCAGGGTATTCAAACTCCTCACCTAACACCTGGGTTCCCCAAACCATCTGTTCCAAAACAGAAAATCGAAGCTATAGGTCTCCAAAGACCTAATTTATGAAGTGATATAACTTCACTTTTACCATATTTTCATGGTCAAAATCAAGTCATAAAGATAGTCAAGATTAAAGGGGAGAGGAAAGAAACTGTATCTTCTAATCTGGAAAGTAGCAAAGAACTTGCAAGTATCTTTAACCTACCAGAGTCATGAATCTGAAAATGCCCTCAGGAGTTAAAGGAGCTATTTACAGTTAGTTCATCCTTTCATAATTCTGCCCTTTGCATTATCTCAGCCCCTCTGGTCCTCATTGTTTCAGCCAGAACCTGATGTTTTTAAGTCAGTGATTTTTGTTTTACCTGGCTTTAGTAGTTGGTTTTGGAACAATTACTCAGAAGAGATAGCCTGTCAATTATCATTAAAGACTATTTGGGTGGCACCTGCGTAGCTAAGTCCGTTAAGCAGCTGTCTTAGGCTCAAGTCACGATCCCAGGGTTCTGGGATCGAGCCGCATGTTGGGCTCCCCACTCAGTGGAGAGCCTGCTTCTTCCTTTCCCTCTGCCTGCCACTCTGCCTACTTGTGCTCTCTCTCTCTCTCTCTCTCTCTCTCTCTCTCTCTCTCTCTCTCTCTCTGTCAAAATAAATAAATAAAATATTTTTTTAAAAAAAGACTATTTGGTTACATTTTTGTTTATGTAATGATTTTTTGCATATTTTTTAATAAGTACATATTAGAGGAGGCAAGGATGATTACTAGAATTTTGTTCAAATCCACATGTTTATTGTGAGGCAGGATTAACAAAGCAGAGTTGAAGGTGGAGGGAGCTTATGTTTCCCAAAAATCGAAGTTCTTACCGTCTTGAAAAGAGAAAATACTTTGGAAGAGGTAGTGTTGCAAAGAGGCGAAAGCAGTGACATGGATGGAATAGATTTGACTCACAAGACTAATCACTAATGTATACCTGACAAGACTAAAAAGAGTTGAAAGAAATATAGATTAGGAAGACATAGAAGTTCCAGAAAAGTTAGAAGTATCCATCTGCCTAATGTTGGGCTCATCACAATTTTTCCTTAGACTTTCTTCTCAATTTTCTTTATTATTTCTCAATATTGAAAACTGAAAGTTTCTCAAAGTTGAGAACTACACAACTCCCATAACTCAATTTCCGGCTATATGCTGAATTGATATATTATTTGTAATATATGATTTCATATTGATATATGATAAATTGTTTTTTGTTTTAATTTAAATTCCCAATATGACAATTCTAATATTTCTGTGAAAGAAATGCAAGTCTTTTAAGGATGTCATAGAAAGACTACTTTACTTGTTTACTTCTCAGTGTATAAATGAAGGGGTTCAACATAGGGGCAGCAGATACAGTGAGCAGAGAAACTTCCTTATTAATAGTCAATTCATCCTTAGCTGAAGGTTTGACATACATAAATATGCAGCTGCCATAGGTGATGGAAACCACAATCATGTGGGAAGAACAGGTAGAAAAAGCTTTTTTCCTTTGCTGGACAGAGGGTAATCTTAGAATTGTCCGAATGATGTACATGTATGACAGAACTATACACACAAGGGTCATTATGAAGGTCAACACAGCACATACTATAACCAGCTGCTCTATAGACCAAGTATCTGAACATGAATTCTTCAGTAATGGAGAAGCATCACAATAAAAATGATCAATAACAGAGTCACAGAATTCCAGATGGAGACTCAAACTGAGGAGTGGAAGGACAATCAATAAGCCAGATACCCAACAACAGAGGATGAGATTCCTGCAGACTCTGCTGTCCATGATGGTCACATAATACAGGGGTTTGCAGATGGCCACATAGCGGTCGTAAGACATCACAGCCAAGAGAAAAAATTCTGTAGCTCCAAAGAGGACAATAAAAAAGACTTGGCTGAAGCAAGCCTTGATGGTGATGGTTTTGTCCCCACTTGCTATGACATACAGGTATGGGGGGACACAGGCAGTTGTGAATGAGATTTCTAAGAAAGAGAAATTTTGAAGAAAAAAATACATAGCTGTTTTTAAATGAGAATCCACCAAGACAAGAGAAATTATGGTCAGATTTCCACTTACACTTAATACATATGTGATAAACAGAAAGATAAAAACCAGAATCTCTAGCTGTGGGTCGTTTGTCAAACCCAGTAAGATGAACGTTGTTACTGCTGAATGGTTTCTCATCACTGGCTTCACACCACTGCCCAATCTTCACATAAAAGTCACAGAAATTGCATCTGAGGAGCAATATCAAAATATGACAGGATCAGACAGTGTCTACCAGTACCAAGCAAATCAAGTTATAGGCATTTCCTTCTGTAACTTGATAATAGGTTTTGATGAGGTAATTCTCTCAACTCTACTGAAATATACTACTGGGAAGCTTAGCTTATGGGTAGTTTTCTTGAAAATTACTGCTACTGCCCTTGTTTTTAAATATTCCAGGGTCTCCCAATTCACAGCACTTATTTCCAAATTCAATTTTTAAGCCTATGCTTTGGTTGAAATGTACCCTATTAGGTCAAGAATTGAGCACTTTTGAGCTATACTTAGATGGGTCATAGGGTTTCTTTCATCCAAAACTTTTGTATTCTGAAGATAAATCCTAAAATTCCTTTGCATCTTGTGGTAACTGATAAAATGCAAAACATATGGTGGATGTTGGTTATGCCCTACCAAGATTCTCCAGATATCCTCCCCTAGTAAACTAGGCAGTATTTAAAGGTCAAGTTAGATTTCTTCCAGAAAATAGTCCTTCAGTGGCCCGTTCTCCAGACTTTTTCTAAATGCCTTCATAATTCCTTTATTTTCCATATCTGTGCTCAGCAGAAAGGCCTTTGAGCAGAGAGGGCTATTATGTTAATATAATTTGAAAACCATGGGTAAAAAGTATGAAGAGCTGAAGGTTATGAAGACATACTTTGCTTTCCCCCCTTCATGTCACCTGAAGTGTGATGTATGTTTCAATAATGCAGAGACATTAATTGTATGGACTTTGGAACAGTTTGTCTGGGATCAAGTCATATCTTTGTCATCTATTAGGTGAGTGACTTTAGGCAAGTCATTTAATCTGTCTGTACTCCCAGTTCCTAATATGAAGTGGAGTTAACAGGAATAGTACACCCTAAGGTTACCGTGAGGTTTAAACAAGTAATATCGACCCCCATCCTATACAAATTTACTATGATGCTTTGCCAGGTTATAGATACATGATAGAAAAAGAGACATTAACTTAAGTTTAAGAGACAAATAGCTTACAAATAGGATATACTGGTACTGAAAAATGGGGGGATATAAAAAAATGGAATGCTTAACCAGTGGTAATTGAGACATATGGGATATAAATATATAGATAGACACTGTTAGATAAATGAGACAAAAATAGGCAGAGAGGAGAGGTCTGGAGAGAATGATTAGAAAGTTGTTTCAGGGGCACCTGGGTGGCTCAGTCAGTTAAGTGTCCAGCGCTTGGTTTCTTCTCAGGTCATGATCTCAGAGTCACAAGATCAAGATCCACCTTGGGCTCCATGCTCAGCGTGAAGCCTGCTTAAGATGTTCTCTCCCTCTGACTCCTCCCCCCAGCTCATGCACACTCTCTCTTCTCTCTCTCGAAAGATTAAAAAATAGGGGTGCCTGGATGACACAGTTGGTTAAGCCTCCAACTCTTGGTTTTGACTCAGGTCCTGAGCTCTGGGTCATGTGATCAAACCCCATGTCAGGCTCTGCACTTGGAGGGGAGTCTGCTTGGGATTCTCTCTGCCCTTCCCGCTCATTCTCTCTCTCTCTCTCTCTAATAAATAAATAATTTTTAAATAAAAATGAAAATATAAAAAAGGTGTTTCTGTGTGTCAATCAAATCACTGTACATAGAATTGCACCAATTTAATGATGCATAAAATGGTCCTGCCCAAATTTTTGATCTAGTGAAGGTTGGCTGCAAAACATCCCAGTACTTACCTTTGACATTCTTCACTGTTTCAGCAGAAAGCTGTACCTCAGATGACCTTAAGTGAGCCCCACAGTTGAACAAAAACTTACTAACAGGATCAACAAAGTGTATTCCTAGCCCTTTGCCCCCAAGAATACATACTCACCATATATGTGCACATATGGTTTCTGAATTTGTAAAAAAAAAAATACCATTCTAATTTAAAATTAGGAATTATTTCTATGCTGGGCAACTGAAAGGAAGATAATAAATTTTAAAGAGCAAAGAGGAGTTAAGAAGCCTCTCTAGTTCTGCAAAAGTGGATGTTCTGACTTTCTCTGGACAAACAAGTTTTTACACTTACAACCCTGTTTATTTCCTCCAACCACAACACACATGTTGAAAACTACTTTAAAAAGTCCTTGGAGACCCTGATTCAAATGCCTCTAATGAACTTAAAGTGTAATTTACTTTGCCAAAGAAAACCCCAAGCACAATGGGGATAATGTCCTTAGAGAGAAAAAGACACAATAATAGCAACACAGTCCAAGCATAAAATAATAGATTCCACTGACGAATTAGAAATCTGTTCTTAATTATTTGTTTACACATAATGTATACAATGCATTGAGTGAAAAGATAGCCCTCTTATCTAAAATTACAGATGTAATATTTAATATAGAAAAATTCAGACAGATATGAAAAGTGAAAAAATTCATAGAAACTGCAACATCCAAAAATAAACATTATTATTTTAGTGTTTGTCCTTCCCACTATTGCCCATAGTAATATGCAAGTGATATGCATACTATTACCAATTGATTATAAAGGATACCACTTAGGAACAACCAAATGGAAGAGGTTCATGGGGCAAGGTATGGGGAATGGGAAGACATGGAGTTTCAGTGCCCTCTCCTGACACACCATCCTCCCAGCACCTCAATGTGTTCATCAACTCAGAAGCTTCCCAAATCTCCTTGTTCAACTTTTTAATAGTGATTAATCTTCATCCGCCCCCCAGCCTGGCCTCCCCAGAGAATAGTGGGTGGGGATAATGGTTCCAATCCTCTAGGCATGTGGTCTTCCTGATGACCAGCCCCATTCTGAGACTCTGTAGGGTCCCAACCCTAAGTCAACTCATTAGGATAAACTCAAGGTAAAAGACATTCCTTTTTTTTAAGATTTTATTTACCTATTTATCTATTTATCTATTTATTTGAAAGAGAGAGCATGAGCAGGGGGGTAGGAGCAGAGGGAGAGAGAGAAGCAGACTCCCCACTAAACATGGAGCCCAACACGGGGCTGGATCCCAGGACCCCAAGATCATGACCTGAGCCTAAGAAAGACACTTAACCAACTGAGCCACCCAGGCTCCAGTAAAAGACATTCCTATCAATCAGAAAATTCCAAGAGTTATAGGAGGTCTGTGCCAGGAATATGGACAAAGACCAAATATTTACATATATATATATATATATATATATATATATAT
>LNAC01000236.1:1047352-1072437 GCA_002007465.1 Ailurus styani
ATATATATATATATATATATATATATATATATATATATATATATATATATCCACAAGGTGAAATAGCCAGATGGCAACAACAGAGGAAAAAGTTCTTAATATCTGTATCTCAGTCATTAATAGAACAAGCAGAAAAAGAAGTAAGTAAAATGAAGACTTAATCAATACAATTAACAAGCTAGATAATAAATATATGTCAAAAGATGTACCCAAATACATTTTTTTTGCATTCATCTCTATAAACACATTTGAAAGAAACAACGGAACTATAATCAGGTATGCTTTTATAAGAATTCAATCACTGGAGAAGAGAAAATGGGAAATATTTGAGGAGCATATACTATGTACCAGGCACTGGTCCTTAACAATTATAAGTCTATTTAATGGGCATTATGATCTCCATTTTATGGAATAGGACAGTGAGATTCAGAGATGTGAATTTTTTGTGTCATTCTAGATGGAGGTAATTTTGTGTTACCTTTAGTTAGACCATATTCCCTCTCTGGCTTTCACCACTGTTGTAAGAATTATATTAAACCATTTATAGGGAAACTGTAAGACATTTGTGTAATGGGTATATTTATCTCTAATTCTGGCATTTTGTTCCCAAGGCTAGCATTGGTTTTTCTGGTGCTTACACTCTATTGATAAATAAATGATAAACCTGATAAATTAGTTGCTGTGGAGGGATCTTTGGGTGGCAAAAGGTTAGCCCTTCTAGGTAATATATGCATATCTAACAAGTTCTTCATTACCTTAAACTGAAAATTTGCAAGTGTTTTTTTTAAGGTATTTTCTTTTTTTTAAGATTTTATTAATTTATTTGACAGAGAGTGAGCACAAGCAGGGGGGCCCACAAGCAAAGGGAGAGGGAGAAGTAGGCTCCCTACTGAGCAGGGAGCCTGATGCAGGTCTTAATCCCAGAACCCTGGGATCATGACCTGAGCCAAAGGCAGACACTTAACCAACTGAGCCACCCAGGCACCCCACAAGTGTTTTCTCAGAGGTAACTCACAGGAAATCCAAGACTCCCACCCCCACCTCAACCTCAACATTCCACTTTCATCCATTCTGTATTTTATTTCTGCATGAGCATTGCAAAATAAGAAAAAAATTACTGCTTACTATCTTTAGCCAATAGTCTGTAAATAGGCTAATTACAATCAGGCTAGCAATGTTTAGAAACTGTGACTTTTCAGGACCTTCATGACCTACAAATAGTTCCAGCGAAGTTCTTTACCCATGGTCAAGGACAGCTATGCCCAACCATGGGGAAGACAAATGCCATGACCCCATAGTCTTCCTCTTCTCTGCAGCTGATGTTCTCTTGCTCCTCCCAACCCCA
This sequence comes from Ailurus styani, assembly GCA_002007465.1. Classification (NCBI taxonomy): domain Eukaryota; kingdom Metazoa; phylum Chordata; class Mammalia; order Carnivora; family Ailuridae; genus Ailurus; species Ailurus styani. The sequence continues at coordinate 1,048,698 of LNAC01000236.1, forward strand.
CCTCTAAGCTAGTCTCTCTGGACCCTCATCCCTTAAGCATACCTTTAAAATTTGTTCCCAACGTTGTTAACAAAGGACATTCATTAACCTGTTTCAAACAAAAATCCCCAGGGCAACTTGAGCTTCTTCATTCAGTTGTTTCCCCAGTTCATGCTCTCAAGAGAGCAAATATCTGTGTCAGTCTACGTAAAGCATAAATCTGGGGTGGGAGGGAGAGTTCATAATCTGCCTTCTGAGGTCATTAACCTCATTTCACCTAGAACAGAAAAATCCAGAACTACTCTGCTCCTCACATCCTTCTTCTGGTCTCCTATTTATTGGTTCACTTTAAGACAGAATATCCAAAAACTCTGATTCAGCTCTAGTCTGAATTAGTGGGAGAATAGAAATGAGTAAATCCCACTAAAGTGATAAGGGACAGCAGAAGCCCTGAAAATTTTGTTATTTCTGTGAAATCCAGGATAGGACTTGGTGGTAATAAATAATATAGAAAATGAAAAAATTTTTATATTATTTTTTAATTATGTGACCTTACAATCATTATTCACCTCTAAGAATATTTAGGACTGAAATCCCACTATGACCATTAAGATAATCAAGTGAGGAAGGTTGTGAAGCCTGAAGCTGATGCAGATGTGAACATTCAACCACTCTGAAGATTCCAGGTTGGTATCAGGGAGGGCAAGGGCATCCAGAGCATTGTGTAACTTTTCTTGATTCATGATTCCAGCTGTGGAGGGCAAACCATTAGTGGGTTATGGATTCAATTCAATGGGTTGCAACCAGCATTTGAAATAAAAATGTTTTAAATAGAATAAAGTAGAAAATATCACATTGTAACACATGTATTAAGAAGTGTTCTATAAAACTTTTATTTAAGTTAGATATATATGTATCCTGGAAAATAACATAAAATGTAGAATGCATTATGGTCAAAAATGCTTGAAAGCTACTGCCTTATAAATGTTTATAAGAGCAATAGAAAGAAAAAGTCTTTAATAAATCAATAAGCACACTCCCACATAATGTGATTCTTTAACCACACGAGTTCACAAATCAGCAGAGACTTGAAAAGTTCTGGAAGTGCTTAAATATGAAGTCTCCTAGGAAACCCTGGAGCATGGTTTCATATAATTCCCCCATAAAATTTCTATACCCACATAGGCAAAATGTTTTATACATCATTTAGTTGATTCATATACACGGTAAATCCAATATAGGAATTATTGGATCCCTAGTTAAGAACTTCTGCTTTAAATATGTTGAGAAAAAATATAAACATGGGAAGGGATGGAAAAATAAAATAAGACTAAAACAGGGAAAGAGACAAACCATAAGAGACTCTTAATTATAGAAAACAAACTGAAGGTTGCTGGAGGGGAGGTGGGAGAGGATGAGGTAATTGGGTGATGGGCATTAAGGAGGGCATTTGCTGTAACGAGAAGGTGTTACATGCAACTGATGAACAACTAAATACTACCCTGAAATTAATAATACACTACATATTAACTAACTTGAATTTAAATAAAACCAAAAAAAAAGTTTTTTGGAGAAAAGCAAAAAGAAGAAAGGAAGAGGAGGAAGAGGAAGAGAGGAACAGAAGGAGGAGGAAGAGAAAGAAATAGGCCATGGAGGAGAAGGTAGGTATAAAGGAATAAGAGAGGAGCTGCCCCAGGACCTCCCCACACCACCCCCACCCCCTTCAGTGGCTATCCAGTGCTGCCGAACGTACAAGGAATGCTCCACCTCGCCTGGTACCCCCTCCCCCACCAATGGAACATTTCTTGGACACCTCGGCTCTCTGCTTGGGCTGGCCAGCAGCCACCTCCCCAGTGCAAGTACCCGTAATCTCTGATGGGAGGGGCTCTGTTGAGCTGGAAAGCAGCGGGGGCAGGGGCCCATGGCTATAGCTGGGAGTTAGCAGCTTTCCTCTTATATGTTGGGGCTTAACTTGGGTATAGTCACATGCAGGGCAGTGGTGGACCCAGAACCCCTCTTCCCTACTCTCTTGTGCTCTGGAGTCTCTGCTGCTGCTGGGGAAGGGATCCCAGGTAGGAAGTAGGTAAGAGAAGAAAAGCTCCTAAAATGTCCTTGGAATGTAACAGAATCTTCCTATCCTTATGGGAAAGCAAAACTCTAGATCTAAATATCCTGAATTAGTTTGAGTAAATAATGTAGGTTTTTATTCTAATGTATTATTTATTGAACCCTAGAGCGGTATGTGGAATAGCTCAAAGGACAGAACAACAATCCTAATACACAGATCTTTGCATTCAGATGGACAGACATAGGCCTGAAGGGTCCATTGGGAATGAGAGAAGAACTGGTCCTTTTTGAGAATGGATAAAGAAAATGTGGTCCATACATACAATGGAATACTATTCAGCCATCATAAAGGATGAATACCCAACTTTTGCATCAACATGGATGGGACTGGAGGAGATTATGCTGAGTGAAATAAGTCAAGCAGAGAAAGTCAATTATCACATGGTTTCACTTATTTATGGAACATAGAAATAGCATGGAGGACATGAGGAGAAGGGAAAAATGAAATGGAAGAATCAGAGGGGGAAACAAAACATGAGAGACTATAGACTCTGAGAAACAAACTGAGGGTTTTAGAGGGAAGCGGGGTGAGCCCGATGATGGGTATTAAGGAAGGCACGTATTGCATGGAGCACTGGGCGTTATACGCAAACAATGAATCATGGAACACTACATCAAAAACTAATGATGTATATCGTATGGTGACTAACATAACGTAATTTAAAAAAAGAAAGAAAAGAACTGGTCCTTTTTGGCATTAGGGGACTTACAGGAGTTGGACCAGAAAGAAAATGAGAGACCTCTATATTTATATGACAAATAAAAATAGAAACAGCAGAAAGACTAAGAAAAACAGCAAATCTAAGAAGTGTTATGGAGTCAATGGGAAGTAAAGAAAGTGAATACCGGGGATAAAATTAGTAACTATTCTGGAAGGACGCAGCTGCTGGCAGCACTCCTTTATTCACTCATTCCACAAACTTTTTGAACATCACGTGCAAGGAAGAGACTTGCTTCATGTTGGCGCTGGGGAGAGTACCATGTGGGGAAATAACAGCACAAACTTTTCTATACAGGGCAGATAGAACTGGAAAGGATCCAACACCATTCAAACGGACCACTGGTCTGGGTCAGGTCATCAAAGGGAAAGTCCATGGTCTATCACTTAGGGTTCTCTTCACATTTCACGTGTCCATTTTAGAGCACCTCTTCCTTTCTCACCTTTTATTACTATCACTTTTTTACCTTCAGACTCAAAATTTTTCAACAATGAAAAATAAAACCATGTTGACTGAATTTATCCTGCTGGGTCTGACAGATGTCCCTGAGCTCCAGGCAGTGGTCTTCACCTTTCTGTTCCTTGCCTACTTACTAAGCATCATCGGAAATCTGACTATCCTCATCCTCCCCTTGCTGGACTCCCACCTTCAGACTCCCATGTATTTCTTCCTCCGGAACTTCTCTTTCTTAGAAATGTCCTTCACAAACATCTTCATTCCCAGGGTCCTGATCAGCATCACAACAGGGAATAAGAGTATCAGTTTTGCTGGCTGCTTCACTCAGTATTTCTTTGCAATATTCCTGGGGGCAACAGAGTTTTTCCTTCTGGCTGCCATGTCCTATGACCACTATGTGGCCATATGCAAACCCCTGCATTACCTGACCATCATGAGCAGCAGAGTCTGCATCCAGCTGGTTCTCTGCTCTTGGATGTCTGGATTAATAGTTATTATACCACTAATTTCTCTGATGAGTCAGCAGGACTTTTGTGCATCCAACAGGCTGAATCATTATTTCTGTGATTATGAGCCCCTTCGGAAACTCTCCTGCTCAGACACAAGCCTCATTGAGAAGGTTGCTTTTCTCATGGCATCTGTGACCCTAGTGGTCACTCTGGCACTAGTGATTCTTTCCTATATGTACATCATCAGGACTGTTCTGAAGCTCCCCTCTGCCCAGCAAAGGACAAAGGCCTTTTCCACTTGTTCTTCCCATATGATTGTCATCTCCCTCTCTTATGGAAGCTGCTTCTTCACATACGTTAAGCCCTCAGCAAAATAAAAGAACACATTCAACAAGGGAGTAGCTCTACTTATTACTTCAGTAGCACCTTTGTTGAACCCCTTCATTTACACTCTAAGGAACCAACAGGTAAAACAAGCCTTCAAGGATATAGTAAAAAAGCTTGTGAATCTTTAAAGAATTTCAGAATTAACCTTAAAGGATGAATTCTTACTATGCACCAAGCTTTCTACCAGTGACTACATATCCAAGAAAGAGTTAAACTCCGGGCCAGTGAGAGAGACCTGGAAATAAGTAAGTTACAACCCATAAAGTGTTCATATAAAGAAATGGTTCAGGCTTCATAGATGAAAAAGTAACCCAATCAGTCAATAAATGTTTTCAGAGGGGATGCCATTTAAACTGAGTCTTGATGAGTAGGAATAAGTTAAGCAATCAAAAATAGAGAAAGAGAAATTTGGGTAGAAAAAATCTGTTGGTAGGAGCACAAAATTTCAATTCAACAGATGGAGTAAATGTCTTTAATTTCAATGATATTTTAAAAAGAGGGAAAAAGTTTATGAAGATGATAGTTTTAGTTTTGAATTAAGTTAATTTCACTTTGCATAAATTAAATGCCCACAGTATTAAGGCATCTGGATTTGGGACCAGATCTATGAATTTAGCAATCTTTACCATGTACATAGTAATTGATGTGGGACGAGAAGAAGTATAGAAGAATAGAAGCAACTATAGAAGTTCAAATATTAAACTTTAAGAATCCTCCCAAAATTTAAAGAGCAGAAGAGGCAGGGGGATGTTAAGAAATGCAATATATCTATGGAATTCATGGAAAGAGAATGTCTCAAGAAACATGCGTGGTTGGCAATGTGAAATGACTCAGAGAGAAATTAGTATGAAGAATCAAAGTTTGAGAACTGACATTTAGGGTGCTTTTGATCTCAGCCATTTTCAGCAAATGTGGACCCTGGGGTGGAGTAGGAAGAATTCACACTATAACAGGATACTGGTGGGTGGGAGCTGAAAATGAAGAGAATGGTAAAATGGAATATCAGGAGTGGAGAAATGAAAAGAAGAATAATCTCCAAATTACGGTCCCTATGGTTTCTCATTACTAGTGTCTGTGTTTCATTACTAGCATATCACAATAATGGTTATATACAAAGCCTGCTTCACGGCACCTGGGTGGCTCAGTCAGTTAAATTTCTGACTCTTGATTTCATCTCAGGTCATGATCTCAGGGTCATGAGATTGAGCCCCGTGTCAGGCTCTGTGCTGACTGTGGAGCCTGCTTGAGATTCTCTCCCTCTCCCTCTGCCCTTCCCTGCCCCAACTCACACACTCTCTCTAAAAAAGAAGAAGAGGGTGCCTGGGTGGCTCAGTGGGTTAAAGCCTCTGCCTTCGGCTCAGGTCATGATCTCAGGGTCCTGGGATCGAGGCCCGCATCGGGCTCTCTGCTCGGCAGGGAGCCTGCTTCCTCCTCTCTCTCTGCCTGCCTCTCTGCCTACTTGTGATCTGATCTCTCTCTGTGTGTCAAATAAATAAATAAAATCTTTAAAAAATAAAAATAAAAATAAAAAAGAAGAAGGAGGAGGAGGAGGAGGAAGAAAGAAGAAGGAAAGAAAGAACTCTGTTTTGTCTCTAATCTGTAAGATCCAAGAGTGTAAATATAATATCTTATATCTTTTTTTAAGATTTTATTTATTTATTTGACAGAGAGAGAGAGATCACAAGTAGGCAGAGAGGCAGGCAGAGAGAGAGGGGGAAGAAGGCTCCCTGCCGAGCAGAGAGCCTGATGCGGGGCTCGATCCCAGGACCCTGAGATCATGACCTGAGCCGAAAGCAGAGGCTTTAACCCACTGAGCCACCCAGGTGCCCCAATATCTTATATCTTATTATCTTATATCTTATATCACATTTCCATCTGCAATGCCAAGCAATGATAGCTGCTCAATAATTACTTCTTGAATGCATAAATAAATAATCTTTTGATAGATGGAGGAAAGGACAAATGAATAAGGGGGCCCAGAACTGATTTTTTTTTAAGTGAAGAACCTTGATATTTGAGCATTTGTATCCTGAGAACAAAGAATTAACAATGCATGCTTCATATGGATTTATGAGATCAGCCTGGAAATTCCATTCTATTTTATAGATAAAAACCTTAAGCTTAGAAAAGGCAAAATTACTTGTACAAAATCACACAGCTGAGTGCCTGAACTAGAATTAGAAGCCAATTCTATCTGATTCTGCAGAGTCCAACTGCCTAACTACTGAGCAATGCAATCTATCACCATTCTAACTGGTCTTAGATTTATTCTGTTTGTAAGTATTTTAAGAGCCTTGGCTTTCCGCCTGTTCCCCATGTTTTCCAAGCTCTCAACAAGCTTTGGTTAGAAGTCTTTAGGATGTGAATCTCCTCATGAAGTTGAAAGCGTACAAAAGCCCATATTAGCCCCATATGGCCCCAACTTCTTTTTTTTTTAATATTTTATTTACTTATTTGAAAGAGAGAGACTGAGAGAGAGCATGAGAGGGGAGAAGGTCAGAGGGAGAAGCAGACTTCCTCCTGAGCAGGGAGCCCGATGTGGGACTCGATCCCAGGACCCTGGGATCATGACCTGAGCCGAAGGCAGTCAGTTAACCAACTGAGCCACCCAGGTGCCCAGCCCCAACTTCTTTTAAGAAGCTTCTCTTTTCTGTGCCCATATCTCTTCTGAACAATGTGGGTCTTTTTTCTCTCTCTCTTTAAAAAGAAATACACTCCAAGAGCATGTGACCTGAAAAAAGAGTATATTTTTCCTCCCCCTTTATCCCCAATAAGCTTCCAACAAATATTCAGTTATGAGTAGGGAGGCTCCTATCCGCTGCTAACTGTCCTCCCTCTTCCCTATTCATCTCCTTTCCCATCTACGGGACAATGGCTTTGATTTCTGGCCTTGCAGCATATAACAAAGAGCCATGCCCATTACAGGCACTCAGTAAATGTTCAATTAATAAGAGCAAAGAATTAATAAATGATGTCTTTGTTAGATAAATTTTAAGTCATTTTCATAAGCATTTCTATCACCTACTTGCTTTTTAAAGGGCCAAACTCTTTCTCTTCTGAACACTTTTTAAGCATATTTTGAACCACACAGCAATTTCTTTGTAGCAACAGCCACAAATAAATCCTCCGTTAACGTTGCTTTACTTAAAATTAGTCTAAGAGCTATTTTCTCCTTTTCTCAGCGATATTCATAGGTAAATAAATTAAAAGCAGAACCAGATTGTCACAAAGGCAATCTAAGAAAATTTTCAAAAGTCTAAGAGACACACATACTTTTTTAAAGAAATGTATTCCCCATTAGTTTACCCTTTATGACTACAAAGGATTAAATGATTTGATTTTAAGTCTTTCATCCTATTAAGATGCAATTAAGAGAAGTGGTGTACTAGTGCACTGTAGTAGCAAACGTTCCCAAAATCTCAGTGGCTTAAATAACAAAAATTTATAATTTCTCATACTATATATCCACTGTGGGTCAGCAGCAAACTCTGCTCATGTGCTCTTCCCATGTCACCTTTTTGGGCTGCCATTTCCAAGTGCCATGCTTCAAGGGTCACAACAGGAAACACAAAGAGACACAGAATGTCTCAAACCTGCAATTACTTGCTCCAATCAAAACCTACCAGTTAAAATGAGTTAACAACTGCAAAGAACCCAAGAAGTGTGATCTACTCACACACAGAGGAGAAAAAAGACCATTAGAACCTGTGTGCAAAGGTGAAAACACCCTCAAAGCTAAAAATACATGATATTCCTTCCAAATAGCAGCCAAGTTGTAAACAAAATTGACTACAGAAATCTGGTAGAGCAAATTTCAGCTCTGAAAATTGTAGTGCAGCAGAATGAGGAAAACAATTTCTTGTGGTTTGATCTTCTTAAAAATATAAATCTTACCATATCTTTCTCTTTCCTAAAACCCTCTGATTGCTTCTCATTACTTAAATTCCAAATTCCTTACCATTATCTATAAGGCATTACACGAACTGGCTCTGGCCATCCTGCCTTCCACATTAAGAAACCAAGCCCAGAAAAGGTAATGATTGGAACTGATGATCCTTCTCCTAAGAGAACTTCAGAACTATTTGCATCACATTATTATCCCCCTGTCTACCTTAACCACCACCAGAATTATAAGCACTCTAAATCACCCTTCTTTACCCCCAAGTGATCTGTCATTTTTTAAACACCCTAGATTCTCAACTTCTCCTCTGAAAATTCTCTTCATATCAGTCCTCCTCTAACTGAAACCTCCTATCCTTTGAAAACCTGCTTCCTGTGTAGTTCCCTCAAGCAGAGGCTATTTATACTCCACCTATTTCTATTTCTGATCCTGGAGATGGAGTACATGCCCTTCTTACTCTCCATTGCCTCTTAAAGATCATTGCCTCCCTTTTCTTCAAAACTGTAGTTCCCTTAAAGCACATGCCATCAGATCATACCATTCCTTGTTCAGTTATTCCCTCAAATGTCCTTGGTTCACTGAAAAGTTAGCAACTGGCTTACTTCCATTCTACCACTTACACTGGTTATCTTTCTTGGTGACTTGAGTAACTGTATAGATGATCCAGACAAGACTCTGGCCTCTTGATTTTTTTATATCCTCACTTCCAGTGGCCCTGTCAATCACCCACTCCCACATTCTTACCCTAAACCTTGTCATTTACAATAACTACACTACTCCTAAAATCTCAACTCCAAACATCCTAGCAAGACCACAACTTTCTATTTTCCCAAATCACTCCCTCTTTTCTTCCTTTTTCCCAAAAATTCTTCAGCCCAAAATGGCTTCTCATTGACTCTACCATCCTTCACTATGTAACACCCTTAACTCTTTCATCTGGCTTGGATTGTATAGTCAACCACCAATCAAGCACTCCTTTGTACCCCCCTCCCACAGCTCTCTTTCCTCTCCTTCCCTCCCATTTTCCTGTTATTCTTTATACAGAAACTTCTTAGAAGGTTGGGATACTCACTGTCCACTTCTTCACATTCTTTTTTAAAACGAGTGGAAACAGGCTTCTGCCATCACACCAATAAAGTGGCTCCTGTCAAGGTCAACCACAATCTCCATGTTGCCAAACCCATTATCTATGTCTTAGTTCTTTTTTTATATAACATGTCAGCAGCATTATGCAGTACATCTTCCTTTCCTTCTTAAATCATTTTATTCCCTTGGCTTCTGAAATATCACAGTCTGGTTTTCTTCCAACTTTCACAGCCTACTCCTTCTCAGACTTCTTTGCAATTTTTACAAGTTGTTGGCTTTGGAGCTATAAGACTGAGACTACAAGCTAAATTTCTATAAGAAATTAAAAATCTTCCTGGTATAGGATCTCTTGCCACATTACTAAAGCCAACTGTCAGTCCTCATCCCACATAACCTCCCAGCAACATCTGATACAACCAATCACTTTCTCCTTTGTAAATGTGCCTCCCAAAATACACACACTCTCTTAGCTTTCCTCCTACCTCACTGATTGCACTTCTCGGTCTCCTTTACTGGTTTCATCTCTTCTCCATAATCTTTTAAAGTTGAAGTGCACATCCCAAGGTTCAGCTCCTGGTTCTCTTCTCTTCTCTATCAACATTCACTCCAAAACGAGATCAGCAAAATGGCAGTATAGGAGTTTCTAGGGTTCATCCTTTCCCAGAGCATCAACTTGAACACTATCCATGTGCAAAAATACCTTCACAAGAGCTAAGAATTCCAGGTAAGTGTTTACAGCACCTAGATGGGGCATATAAATAAGAAAAGACACATTGAAAAGGGTAAGAGAGCAATTTCATATAACCCCCATCACCCCTCTCCCTAAGACTGGGCAACCCAGCATACAGAGACACCTTTCCTGAGGGAAAGAGAGGGAGGAGTTAGTGCCCAGCTTCATGGAAGACTCAGCACCAACCCTGCCTTCATGAATCTTCTTCTATACCAGCTCCTGCAGACCCAGACACCCAGCCAACCCATGCACCAGGACAGTCCCATACCAGCCTCCAGGCTGTCTCTCACAGACCCATGCTCCCAGCCAGCACCAGCACCAAATTGATTTCCACAGACACAAGACCCATCGTAGTGGTCCCCAGCCCCTGGTCAACTCCTTCAGAGACAGGATTCAGGCCCACCCACACAGACCCAGGTCCCAGGCACACTACTACAGACTCGAGCACCAGGCCCATCCCAGTGAACCCTGCCTCCAGCCCCACCTTCATGGACCCAGGCACCAGGCCAGCCCCTGTGGACACAAGCACAAGGCCATCCCACTTGATGAACCAGGCAACAGGCAAAGGATTCCAGCAGATGGTCTACCCAGAACTTTTACATGTGCTGCCTGATGAAGGGCTTTTCTTCCCAAAGCCAGTCTGTAAAGACTAGAGGAGCTGCCTAGTTCTTCAAATGTGCAAACACCAACAAAAGGTCACAAGAATCATGAATAATCAAGAAAACATGACACCACCAAAGGAAACTAAGAAAGCTCTGATGACTGACCCTAAAGCAGCCAAAACATAGTAGCAGACTACACATAAAATACACCAGTGACACTTCCTGAAGCAACAGGCCCTGGTCATTATACGACCTCTTCTTCATAAAACCATTACTCTCAGGAGCAGGAAACATAATAGGCTTTCATAACACACAGAAGACAGAGACCTAGACAAATACCAAGACAGAAGAATTCACCCGCAAAAGAAAGAACAAGAAGACCTCACAGCCAGGGATCTAACTGAAACAAATATAAGTAATATGCCTGAACCAGAATTTGAAGCAACAATCATAAGGATACTAGCTGGGCTTGAGAATAGCATAGAGATACCAGGGAGTACCTTAACGCAGACATAAAAGACCTAAAAACAACTCAGGCCGAAATGAAAAATGTTATAACTGAGATGCAAAACCAACTAGATGTAACGACGACAAGGGTGGAAGAAGCAAAGGAACAAATACATGATATAAAAGATAGAATTATGGAATATAATGAAGCTAAAAAGAAGACAGAAAGAAGAATATTAGGTTACCAATATAGACTTGGGGACTCAGTGACTCCATAAAGTGAAATAACATTCATATCACTGGAGTCCAAGAACAAGAGAGAAAGAAGGGAGTAGAAGGTTTATTTGAGCAAATCATAGCTGAGAACTTCCCTAATCTGGGGAAGGAAACATCCAAATCCAGGAGACACAGAGAACTCCCTTCAAAATCAACAAAAGCAGGCCAACATCAAGACATACTTTAGTTAAATTTGCAAACTATAAAGAAAAAATCCTAAAAGCAGAAAGAGAAAAGAAATCCTTACCTTATAAGAGAAGACAAATAAGATTAGCTGTAGACGTCTCCACAAAAATGTAGTAGGCCAGAAGGCAGTGGCATGATATGTTCAACTTGCTGAGTGGGGGGAAATGCACCCAAGAATATTTTATCCAACAAGGCTGCCATTCAGAATAGAAGGAAACATAATTTCCCAGACCAAAAAAAAAAAAACCTTTAAAGGAGTTCATGAACACTAAACAAGCCCTACAAGAAATAGTAAGGGGGATTATTTTAGTGAGAAAGAAAGACCAAAAGCAACAGAGACTAGAAAGGAACAGAGAAAATCTTAAGAAACACTGACATTACAAGTAATACAATGCCACTAAATTCATATCTATCAATAATTATTCTGTATGTAAATGGACTAAATGCTCCAATCATAGGGTGTCAGAATGGATTAAATCACACACCCAAGACTCATCTATATGCTGCCTACAAGAGATTCATTTTAGACCTAAAGACACCTGCAGATTGAAAGTGAGGGGATGGAGAACCATTTATCATGCTAACAGATGTCAAAAGAAAGCCAGAGGAGCAATATTTATATCAGATATATCAAACAAACTAGATAAGACTATAATAAGAGATGAAGAAGGGCACTGAATCATAATAAAGGGAATTATCCAACAGGAAGATCCAACAGCTGTAAATATTTATGCCCCAATTTGGGAGCACCCAAATATATAAAATAATTCATAACAAACATAAACTGCATTATTATACAATAATAATACAATAATAGTAGGGGACTTTAACACCCCACTTACAACAATGGACACATCATCTAAGCAGAAAACCAACAAGGAAACAATGGCTTTGAATAACGCACCGGACCAGATGGACTTCACAGATATATTCAGAACATTTAATCCTAAAGCAGTAAAATACACATTCTGTTCAAGTGCACCTGGGACATTCTCCAGAATACGTCACATACTTGGTACAAATCAGGCCTCAGCAAGTACAAAAAGACTGAGATTAGACAGTGCGTATTTTCAAACCACGATGCTATGAAACTTGAAGTCAACTACAAGAAAAAATTTGGAAGGACCACAAATACATGGAAGTTAAAGAACATCCTACTAAAGAATGAATGGGTCAACCAGGAAATTAAAGAAGAAATTTAAAAATACATGGAAGCAAATGAAAATGAAAACACGATGATCCAAAACATTTGGGATGGAGAAAAAGCAGTCCTAAGAGGGAAGTATATAGCAATACGTGCCTACCTCAAGAAGCAGGAAAAATCCCAAATACACTACCTAACCTTATACCTAAAGGCACTAGAAAAAGAATAGCAAGTGACCTAAAGGCAGCTGAAGAAGGGAAATAATAGAGATTAGAGCAGAATAATTATATGGAAACAAACAAACAAACAAAAAACCAGTAGAACAGATCAGTGAAACTAGGAGCTGGTTCTTTGAAAGAATTAACAAAATTGATAAACCCCCCAGCCAGACTTATCAAAAAGAAAAGAGAAAGGACCCAAACAAAATCACAAATGAGAGAGAAGAGACCACAACCAACACCACAGAAATATGAACAATTATAAGAGAATATTATGAAAAATTATATGCCACCAAGTTTGACAATCTGGAAGAAATGGATAAATTCCTAGAAACATATAAACTACCAAAATTGAAACAGGAAGAAATTGAAAATTTGAATAGACCCATAACCAGCAAAGAAATTGAATCAGTATTCAAAAATCTCCCAACAAACAAAAGTCCAGGGCCAACTGGCTTCCTAAGAGATTTCTACCATTTAAAGAACAGTTAATACCTATTCTTCTCAAACTCTTCCAAAAAAATAGAAATGGAAGAAAAACTCCCAAATCATTCTACAAGGCTGGCATTGCCCTGACTCCAAAACCAGACAAAGACTTCACTAAAAAAAAAAGAGAGAATTACAGGCCATGAATGCAAAAATTCTCAACAGGATTCTAGCAAATCTAATCCAGCAGTACATTAAAAGAATCACGCACCATGATCAAGTGGATTTATTCCTGGGTTGCAAGGGTGGTTCAGTATTTACAAATCCATCAACGTGATACAACACATTAATAAAAGGAAGGATAAAAATTATATGATCCTTTCAATAGATGCAGAAAAAGAATTTGACAAATTACTACAGCCACTCATGATAAAAACCCTCAACAAGGAAAGGTTAGAGGGAACATACCTCAACATAATAAAGGCCTTCGAGGAAAAACCCACAGCAAACATCATCTTCAATGGGGAAAAACTGAGAGCTTTTGCCCTAAGGTCGGGAAGAAGACCAGGATGTCTTGTCTCACCAGTTTTATTCGGCATAGTACTGGAAATCTTAGTGACAGCAATCAGACAGCAAAAAGAATGAAAAGCATCCAAACTGGTAAAGAAGAAGTAGAACTCGCTATTTGTGGATGACATGATACTATATATAGAAAACCCAAAAGATTCTACCAAAAAATTACTAGAATGAATTAAAATGAATGATAAATGAATTTAATAAATTTTCAAGATAAAAAAATCAATGTACAGAAATCTGTTGCATTTCTATACACCAATAATGAAGCAGCAGAAAGAGAAATTAAAGAATCAACCCCCCTTATAATTGCACCAAAAATAACAATATACCTAGAAATAAACTTAGCCAAAGCATAGAGACCTGGACTCTGAAAACTATAAAACACTGATGAAAGAAATCAAAGACAACACAAAGAAATGGAAAAACATACCATGCTCATAGACTGGAAGAACAAATATTATTAAAATGTCTATATGCCCAAAGCAATCTACACGTTTAATGAAATCCCTATCAAAATAACCACAGCATTTCTCACAGAACTAGGACAAACAAATTTAAAATTTGTATGAAACCACAAAGACTTCAAATAGCCGTAGCAGTCTTGAAAAAGAAAAACACAACTGGATATATCATAATTCTAGACTTTAAGTTATATTACAAAGTTATAGTAATCAAAATAATATGGTACTGGCACAAAAATAGACACATAGATCAATGGAACAAAATATAAAACCCAAAAATAAACCCACAATTATATGGTAAATTCATCTTTGACAAAGCAGGAAAGAATATCAGTTGGGGGGGGTGCCCATTGGTAGCTGTCAGTTGAGCATCTGCTCAGGTCATGATCTCAGGGTTGTGGGAACCAGTCTCATGTCAGCCTCCACGCTCAGTATGAGTCTGCTGGAGATTCTCTCCCTTCTCCTCAACCCCTCTGCCAGCTCACTCTTTCTCTCTCTAAATGAATAAATAAAATCTTTTTTAAAAAAAAAAGAATATCCAATGGTGGAAAAGAACAGTCTCATCAATAAACAGCATTGGAAAAAGCAGACTGGAACATGCAAAAGAAAGAAAATGGACCTCTTCGTTTCACCATAACTGAAAATAATTCAAAATATATTAAAGGACTACATGTGAGACAGGAAATCATTAAAATCCTAGAAGAGAGCATAGGCAGTAATTTCTTTGATATTGGCCATAGCAAGATTTTTCTAAATCTGTCTCCTGAGGCAAGGAAAACAAAAATAAGAATAAATCATTGGAGCTACATCAAAATAAAAAGCTTCTGCACAATGAAGAAAACAATCAACAAAACTAAAAGGCAACCTATGGAATGGGAAAAGAGATTTGCAAATGACATATCAAACAAAGGGTTAGTATCCAAAATATATAAAGAACTTAAAGATTCATCACCCGAAAAATAATCCAATTAAAAAGGGGCAAAGGCCCGAACAGCCATTTCTCCAAAGAAGACATCCAGATAGCCAACAGGCACATGAAAAGATGCTCAACATCACTCATAATCAAGGAAATGTAAATCAAAACTACAATGAGGTATCTAAGAGACTCTTAATCTTAGGAAACAAACTGAGGTTTGCTGGAGGGGAGGGGGGCTGGAGGGATGATGGACAGTGGGGAGGGTATGTGCTATGGTGAGTGCTGTGAATTGTGTAAGATTGATGAACCACAGACCTGCACCCCTGAAAAAATAATGCATTATATGTTAATTTTTTTAAAAAAAGCTACAAGGAGGTATCATCTCACATCTGTCAGAATGGCCAAATCAACAACATAAGAAACAACAACTGTTGGTGAAGATGTAAAGAAAAAGGAACTCTCTTACACTGTTGGCAATAATGCAAACTGGTACAACCACTCTGGAAAAGAGAATGGAGTTTCCTCAAAAAGTTTAAAGTAGAACTACCCTATGATCCAATAATCATATTACTGGGTATTTACCCCCAAAATACAAAAACACTAATTCAAAGGGATACATGGATTCCTCTGTTTATAGTGGCATTATTTACAATAGCCAAATTATGGAAGCAGCCCAAGTATCCACCGATAGATGAATGGATAAAGAAGATTTGGGATACAAATATACGTATAGAAATAATTTCACTCTTATGTGTAATTTAAGAAGCAAAACAAGTGAACAAAGGTAAAAAGAGAGAGAGAGGAACCAAGAAACAGACTTTTAACTATAGAGAACAAACTGTTGCCAGAGGCGAGGTAGGTAAGGGGATGGGTGAAATAGGTGATAGGGATTAAGTATACACTTATCTTGATGAGCACTGAGTAATATATGAACTTGAATCACTATAAAGTGCACCTGAAACTAATATAACACTGTATGTTAACACAGAATATGCACTGGAATAAAATGAAATGAAATGAAATAAATAAAATAAAATAATAAAATATTTAGAGATCTATAGTGCATGTATTTGAAAAGCTTTGAGCAGGAGTGTTAGGAAGTGGAAGAGGGATTTTCAAGACTTAGGAAATGGAGGAAGACCACAGGGCCTCCAGTCTTCTATAAGAGAATAGTCATCAGGACAAAAAGAGTGAAGGGAAAGAAAAGGGACTAATGGGGGAAATGCTAATCTCTCCTCCCTATCTCATGTTACTTGACCAATATGAAGATCACCACAGCACAGAAGGGAGATGCCCCAAGTGCTACTACTCTCTTGCCCTTGAGGGGACATACGGTATTCTGAACATCGAGCAAATAATTAAGGTATATTGTCTAGTTATATTTAAATATAATAAAGATATCTTTACTATTATGCCCAGGATGTAATAAACTGCTCAAAAAAATGTTGTTTAAAAAAGAAGTTGTTTTCTATTTCCTGTTATTAATCATTATCATTGCTGAAGTTTCCACAAGGCTTTTGTACTATAGTGACAGTCTCCTGTTAACTTCCTCAGAGTCCCTTTGGATTTCTTCTCCAACCCCTTATTAAAATTTCAATTCCAGAGTTCTCAACAAAATAGGGTTCATCAGTATGCTCTGAATGTTGGCCCCCTGGGATCTTTGATTTCTTTCCTCAACTGATCATGCTGAGGTCTCTTCTGAATAGAATATTTAAAATACATTTCAGTCTGCTATAAAATCACAAGCAGCACATACTCAGCCTGAAACAAGTCAGAAGAGAGGAAATAAGACTTTGAAGGAGGATGCTTTTAATATCAGTACTTAAGTATGCTTAATTTAAATAAATCACATCTCAAGGGTGTGAGGCCAGGGTGAATTTTAAATTGGTGTGGAATTAAGAAATGGCAATGACAGCTAAGCTGATATAGAGCAGCATGAGTATGATTTTTCCTAATAAATTTTCAAAAGTTTGGGAATTTCTGTGAACAATTAGGTCAATAAGTACTGGTGAGAAAGCAAACAAGTTCAATTTTATGCCACCATTCATCTACATCAGACTTCTAGTTGTGATTCATCCCATGGACATGTATGGGTAATATCCTGCAGAACTTGCCCTGAAAGTTAAGTGTAAGTATATTCTCGGTTTATAGTTATGTCAGTGTTACCTGTTTGTGCTTATGGAGTATGAAATCATGTTTAATTAAAAAGTAATTTTCCCTTTCAGTAAGTTGCCTTTTCAGTTTGTTGATGGTTTTGACCTACAGAATATCATGCTAAGTGAAAGAAGTCAGAGAGACAAAGACAAATACCTCATGATTTCACTTATAAGTGAAAACAAGCAAACAGAAACAGACTCAAAAATAGAGAAAAAACTGGTGGTTTCCAGAGGGGAGGAGTGGTGGTATGGGTGAAATAGGTGAAGGGGATTAAAAGGTACAAACTTTAAAATTAAAAAAAAAAGTACAAACTTCCAGTTATAAAATAAATATGTCATGGGATTGAAAAGTATAGCATATGAAATGCAGCCAATAATGTTGAGATAACATTGTACAGTGACAGTTAACCACACTTACTGTGGTAAACACTGGGTAATATATAGAATTGTCAGTTCACCATGTTGTACATGAAACTAATATAACATTGTATGTCTTCTATACTTCAGTTTAAGAAAGTTACTTATAGCATTTATACAATCTAGACAAGTATAAAGTAAGATAGCTCCCCTTATGTCCCTCACTTTCCCACCTAACTTCATAAATTCACAATTTATTGTCCCAGATCTATGTGACTATGCACATAAAAATATAGTTTAATATCAGATATATAGGCATAAAAATAAATGTCTTTTTTTACCTAATGGAATCATAAAATACACTACAGTTCAGCACTATACTTGTTCACATAGCAGTATACAAATATATCTTTCTAAATGAGTTCATAGATCTTTCCCTTCATTTTTTTAAGTTTTTATTTAAATTTGTTCGTTAAAAAATAATAATTAATTAATTAAATTCCAGTTACTTAATACACAGTGTTCCTACTCATTTTTATTGGTTTGTTGCATTTTATAGTTTGGATGTGCCAAAATTATTCTGCCATTTCCCAACTGGTGGAAATTTAAATTGTTTCCAACTTTTTACAGCTACGAACAATGCTACAATGACTTCTAAAATTATTGAAGCAGATTTATTAAAGAATTTATGTGGAATGTAAATGTGATGTTTTTCATGATAACAAAGCTATTCATCAAAGACCAAAAATTAATGGCCAGAAAGTACAAGAGCCTGGATATTCAAATCACTGGATGACATGACCTCATTTTACATACCCTCGAGATACCCTTGGGGACAACAGCAAAGATGGTTTTCTGGTGTTCCAGATAGGCACACAGTCCAGCCATACAGGGTTTAGGATCCCAGGGGCTTAAGATTTCTTTATTTCAGACAACTTAGAAGATCAGAATGACATTAAGACACCCATAGGATTCTAGACATTTAAGGCTTTTCTTGGGAAAATCACTGACCTTTCTGAAAAAGAACATTATGATCAAATAATCTGATAGCCCTTTTCCTGGTTCTGTGTTGGGGCTATACTTGTATACCAAGAAAAGTGACTCAGCCTCTCCAGGAGGCTTAGGGAGATAGGACAGGGGAGTCGAAGTGCACATTGAACACTTCTCCCGAAGAGTCAGGGGTAAGAATGTAAAGCAGTTCCTGAAAGCCCCTCTTGAAATCATTTGAAGTCTGTAGTTTCTCTTTAGATCAGTGACAGATAGCTCAGTATCCTGAAAACTAAGCATGAGGGAGTTCTGTGCCCAAACAAACTTTATACACATTAAGTCATTTCGACATACAATTACAAATTACAAATAGAGGAAATACAGATTTTTATTATTTGGTGATGGAAGAGCACCAACTATGAACAAGGAAAATCTCAAAATACAATCTTGCTGATAGAGGCCTGGGTCTCAGCTCAAAATCCCAGCAGAACCAGGTAATATTCACAATTTACTGACCATTCATCAGTGGAAGAGAGAAGGGAAATAGTAAAAACCAATTTATGTATTCAAGGGACGTTATCTTAAACTGGCCCTGGAATGTTCCTGTTAGTTACTAGACCAAAAAAAAAAGCAGAAAAAAGACACAATTTATATGGCAAGTTGCCAAAGATAAAAGGGTAAATGGAGAACAAACTAAGGGGGGAAAAGAGAAAAAAGAGCACTATCTTTTCTTCATTTGCCTAACAACTATGATATAAGTATGATCATACTGTATGTTTTTGCCACTGTTAATGGGGAATAAAAGAATACCAAAAAAGAGGAATAATATATTCATGATGAACCTAGCATAAACCAGCACTACAATCATTCAATAAGTTTTGGTTCTTCTGCCCTTCCCCTGCTCTTAAGGAATTTGTAATCTGTTTTTGGAAAGACAACATATACACGTAAAACAGAAAACAATGCCTGAATAAAATACATCATTTATGTTAATTCTTATCTTAGAATCAAACATCTCTCTGCATTTATGCTGTGTCAAAGACATTCAGGTATTCATTTTGATGTAAAAATTCCACACAGTACAGCCACTGTGGAAAACAGTAAGGTGGTTCCTCAAAAAACTAAAAATAAAGTTACCATATGATCCAGCAAGATAGGCTGCTGGGTATATATTCAAAAGAATTGAAAGCAAGGCCTTTTTTTTTTTTGAAAGCAGGATCTTGAAGATATATTTTCACACTCACGTTTATGGCAGCATAATTCACAATCATCAAAACAGAAGCAACCCAAACATCCATCAACAGATGAATGGGTAAACAAAATGTGATATGTATACTTAATGGAATATTACTAACCCTTAAAAAGGGAGGAAATCCCTTGAGGAAATTAGGCTAAGCAAAATAAAACAGTCACAAAACAACAAAAACTGTATGATTTTACTACTTTTAACTAAAGTAGTCAGAGACATAAAAACAAAATGTAGAACAGTGCTTGCCAGGGGCAGGAGGGAAGGGGGCAAGAAGAGTTGTTTAATGGGTATAGAGTTTCAGTTTTATAAAATAAAAAGTTCTAGAGATCTATTGCACAGCAAAGTGAATATACTTAACAGTATTGAACTTAAAATTGGTTAAGATGGTAACTTTTATGTTCCATGGTTTTTACCACAATTTTTTAAAATTCCACAAAGCCTCTCACAAATGCTAATTACACTCTGTACAAGTTGTCTTACTCAGATATTAGTGCTTAGCAACTGGACTCAATTTACTGATTTTCTGGCTCCACTTGCACAAGGAGATCTGCTGGAAGTAGAGGAAGAGATAAACTCTTACTTCTATACTGTCCTGGCTACAGAAACAGAGAAAGACTTTAGTAGCTTGAGCCATGTGTCTTTCAGGGTCAATGTATGGACTAGCTTCCAATTAAAAGTTTGCCTGAAAATACTAAAAATCTCCTTGGGATGTAATGGCTTAATATACAGGAAATTAAATTTAGATCAATGGTCTATAAACAGAACTTCTTCAATTAGCTTCTGACAGAAAACGGGAATGACAAAATCGTCCGTTTTTATAAAATATTTTAAAAATAAGAATTAACATAATGATATAGTCTATTCAGGAATTAACCATTTTCTATTTTATGTGTATATGACATCTTCCCAAAAATAGACTGCAAGTTCCTTAAGAGCAGGGGAAGAGCAAGAGAACCAAGACTTATTGAATGACTTTTTTTTAAGATTTTATTTATTTATTTGACAGAGAGAGAGATCACAAGTAGGGAGAGAGACAGGCAGAGAGAGGGGGGGAAGCAGGCTCCATGCTGAGCAGAGAGCCCAATGTGGGACTCGATCCCAGGACCCTGAGATCATGACCTGAGCCAAAGGCAGAGGCTTAACCCACCAAGCCACCCAGGCACTCTTATTGAATGACTTTTAAGAGTTACTGTTTTTCAAAAGTAAATTTCTTGACATTTAACCAAAAAATAACCTATGTAGGAGTTTGGAAATTTAAATAGGTTTTGTCACAGTGAAAAACGATGCTGAGATATATTGTAACATATTAAGTTTAATTTGAGTGGAATATGCCAAAAAAATAATATATTATAGAGAGTTAAAAACATGGAGCTGAAAGTGAAATAAGAATTCAGGCCTAAAAAAAAAAAAAGAATTCAGGCCTAGGAATAGCGATTGGAGAAGCATCATGAGATAGGTGTATGACAGGATTGTTTCCCTCATTTAGAAACTAAAGCTGGCAAACAACTTCTGAAAAATGTGTTTAGGAGAAAGTATGGCCAGAGTAAGAGACACATCATGCGAATCTGAAGAAAGGAGGAAAAATTAGGAAAGAGTCATTGGTTAAAGGAAGAAATTAAGAAAATATTAGAAGAAAAAAATCAAAGACACTGTAGAGATAAAATATAAATATACAGAAATTTTTTAAAGTATACACAATCACTATTTAATAAATATGTTAGAAAAATTAAAAAGTGGGTCTAGTACATGTGTATTTTAGAATAGAAGAATTTGCTGGCTGTGTGTGCTTGACTAAACCACTAAAACTTTCCCAGCCTCAGTTTCACCATCATCACCACTATTATCTTCATAGTATCATGAATGCACATTATCTCATCTGTAAAAATGAGATGATAGTTGTAATCACTCTATGTTTGGATGCGGATGCAAATCAGCACAACCTCATAGTTGAGTGTGCAGAATATGGATCAGGCAGCACTAGATTAGAATTCTGGCTCCACAATACGCTGGCTGTGGGATTTGGAACAATTTATCAACTGCTCCAAACCGCAGTTTCCTCATATGCAAAATGGAGATAGTAATAGTACCTATCTCAAAGGGTTGCTATGGGAATCAAATAAAATAATGACAAGGCTTGGCACCTATTAAGTCCTCAATTGGTAAGAGTTACTATTTCTAGAGGGGAAAGGGGCAGATCAAGAGAGAGAGAGAGAGAATCTTAAGCAGGCTCCATGCCCAGTGGCGAGCCCAAGGCAGGTTTCGATCTCACAACCCTGAGATCATGACCTGAACCAAAGTCAAGAGTCAGACACTTAACCGACTGAGCCACCTGGGCACCCCGATGACAGTTATTATTTATTATTATCATTGTTATAACCAAGTAAAACAATGTACGTTAAATGCTTTTTAAGGTAGAAGGTAGTAAAATAAAAATGTTTGTGACTTAATTGTATTTTCAAGAGTCAAAAAGAAACTGACCTCTGACACAAGAATGTCATCTACTCTTTGAAACAGAGGTATGAGTAGATGAGTACAGGGACAGAAATGTCTTGAGAAAAGAAAGGAAGATGTGGAGGTTTGTGCCAGAGAAAACTTTGCAAATTAATAAAAAAAACTGTAAGTGTGTTATCTGCTGAAAATGGCTTTGAGAATTTGAGAACTGTAGAGAAGGTTAAATAAAATTTAGCTTAAATTTTACTCTCCTTTAGCTTAAATTTTAAATTTAACTTAAATTTTATTATAGTAGCTATGTAATTATTCAGAACCCTGTTCTTCACCTATAAATAAAAAATAATTAGAAAGCTTCTCAAAGTATGGTGTAGATAGTGCCCTAAGCAAACAAGTTTTTCATTAGAAACTCCTAAATGAGTTTTGCAACTTCTTATTTCAGTTCTATTTGTCTAGCCAGAGTAAAATTACATCCTTATTAATACACATGGATATGAAAGAAAATGATAGCAGATCCCTTCTTGGAGACATACCATCTGTTCCACTGCCAAAACCATCTAGGACAAGAGACTTGAAGGAAAGCAGACACTAGAAGCAAAGATTTAGAGACTGATGATGCTAGTTACAGTGGTCCACAAATTGAAAATATTGAAGGGAACTTAAGGGCATCCTTGGTTACTGCAGTTGTAATGGTAGTGCTGATTCCCTCCTAAAGGCTCCTAGACTGTGAGCTAACACAGCTTTTCTTCTCACATTGAGACCAAGAAAGGGATGGAAATGAGACATCACTGCCAAATTACCAAATATAATGCAAGACCTAAAGTAGACTCAATGTTCAAAGTGAAAATAAAAATAGAAAGTGGAGGACACCTGGGTGGCTCAGTGGGTTAAAGCCTCTGCCTTTGGCTCAGGTCATGATCTCAGGGTCCTGGGATCGAGGCCCAAATCAGGGTCCCTGCTCAGTGGGGAGCCTGCTTCCTCCTCTCTCTCTCTCTCTCTGCCTGCCTCTCTGCCTACTTGCGATCTCTCTCTCTCTCTCTCTCTCTCTCTCTCTCTCTCTCTGTCAACTAAATAAAAAATAAAATAAAAATTAAAAAAAATAGAAAATGGAGAGAATGATACCTTAGGCATTGGTTTAGAAGGTAGGCTAGGGAAGAGCCTGAAATGGAGCCATGGAGAAAATTCCGCATGAGAATTTAAAAAATAATTCCTGTGAAGAGTCACTCTGTCCAATAGAAAATCTCACTTGAGGCAAACTGACAGAAAATAGACATTTGAACCAACTCAACAAAGAAGGCTTAGCTTCTCCTAAATGTTCCTGAGCTCCTCCTTCCTTCTCATCACTGACTTCTTCCCTTTGTACCTTTATAGGCAGCAAAGGTTAGCAATGAAAAATCAAACCTTTCTGACAGAATTCATTCTGCTGGGACTAACAGACATCCCAGAGATCAAACCTG
>LNAC01000236.1:1073569-1086191 GCA_002007465.1 Ailurus styani
TACATAAAGCCCTCAGCAAAAGAAGGAGTTGCCTTCAATAAGGGAGTAGCTGTGCTCAATAACTCAGTTGCCCCTTTATTGAACCCATTCATTTACACTCTAAGAAACAAACAAGTAAAACAAGCTTTCAAGGATGTCACCAGAAAGATTATGAGCATTTTGTGAATGTAAGAATCCCAAACTCAAAAGAAAATCTGAACAATATGAATGAAATTTCTCCCCATGAAAACATAAGGACAGCATCTCTAACCCTCTCCTTATTAAAGCAATACCACAAATGAATTTATCATAAAGAGGTGTCAAAGTTATGTTTCAGACTTGCCAATGAGAGGTAACTCTTCCCAAAGCACAGTTATATTTATTTCTAGTCAATAGACTTTTTTAGCTGGACATTTAAAAATGTTGCAAGAATGTAAGACAATTCAACTCTTCACATTATTTTGAGAATATAGTTATTTAAAATAAAAATACATGTGCTAAGAAGAAATATGTGTATTACAGTTACTTTAAAACAAATCAATATAGGGCACCTGGGTGGCTCAGTCGGTTAAGCCACTGCCTTCAGCTCAGGTCATGATCCCAGGGTCCTGGGATCAAGTCCCACATCAGGCTCACTGCTCGGCAGGGAGCCTGATTCTCCCTCTCCCCATGCCTGCTGCTCTGCCTACTTGTGATCTCTCTCTCTCTGTGTCAAATAAATAAATAAAATCTTTTAAAATAAATAAAATAAAATAAATAAAATAAAACAAATCAATATATAGATTTTTTAGTTTTGTTTTAATTTCTAATACAATTTTTAAAGATATAACTATAACCCCTTAGTAGATAAATTTTATAGGAAAAAGATGTCACTGGATAACACTGTTAGTCTGAGTATAAGAAAGGAGTATCTGGAAAAAATTACTAGAATGTCGCAAGACTGATGGTGCTGGGCTTAAAACTAGTAAAGTTTAGCTTTATATGCGAAGCTCTTAATTTAATCAAACTCTTTCAGAAAGTTGTCCAAGTGATCAGAAATACTAGACAATTTCCAGAAGATACTAGTAATTACATCTTGCAGTAAAGCTCTACTCTTGTTATAAAGGCTATCTTTTCTCAAGTTGGAGACAATTTTCTTCCATTTTCATTGCTCTGACAATTCTAAAATTGTCTCTTTGAGACACTTAATGCAGAAAGAATTTTCAGTTGTAGGTTTGATATTTCTGACTATCTGTTCTTCCAGTCAGATGATTAAAATGAAAACTATTACCAAGGGTATCCCTAACAGAGTGAACATCCAATCTCCTTTTAAGGGAAGATTCAGAAAATTAGGAATCTTGAGCCATGTTAGCAATGGTCAAAATCTGTAGGGATCTTGTGTGTGCATGTGTGTGTGTGTGTGTTTGTCTGTGTCTGTGTCTGTGTTATGTTAGTCACCATAAAATATATCATTAATTTATTTATTTATTTTTATTATTATTATTATTATTTGCCCCAGGGGTACGGGTCTGTATATCATTAATTTTTGATGCAGTCTTCCAAGATTCATTGTTCTGTAGGGTTCTATGAGTGTGCCTTAGCTTTGCCATCATTTTGTAGATGAACCTAAGGAGGCTAAGTGAAAGAGATAACTAAGGATGCCTTAGGAGGCAGCATCCAAAATTTTTAAGGATTGGTGTTTTGAAGACTAAAGTGGAGAGGGAAAAGAAACTATATGATGTTAAGGTATCTACATTCTATTTAAAATGGTAAATTCTTGACTCTAGGTAGCCTGGGGAAACTTAAACATGTGTATTATAATTCCTCAGAAATTGCTTTACATATTAAACAAAGAGATACAGTCAAAATTATAATAAATAAATGAATTTACATGGAATACTAAAAAAATTTTCAAATAACCCAAACGTAGGCATGAAAAGAGAAATGAAAGAACTAAAACCGAGGAAACAAACAAGAAAAAATAACCGAAAGATGGACTTAAATCCAAACACATCAATAATTACAATAAATGTAAATGATCCAAACATGACACTTACATAGAGATTGTCAGAATGGATTTTTTTTAATGACCTAACAACATGCTGTCCCCAATGAACTCTCTTCAAATATAAAGGTAAAAGTAAAGAATGAAAAAAGATATGATAATCAAAAGAAAGACGGGGGCACCCGGGTGGGACAGTCAGTTTAGCATCTGACTCTTGATTTTTGGCTCAAGTTATGATCTCAGGGTCTTGAGATCAAGCTCAACAGGGAGTTTGCTTGAGATTCCCTGCATCCTTCTCTCTCTGCCCCTCCCCCTGCTGCCGCTGAGCTCACACTCCCCCTCTCTTTCTCCTGCCCTCTCTGTGTCTCTTTAAAATAAATTAATAAATCTTAAAAAAAAAGATGGAGTGGTCATATTAATATCAGACAAAGTAGACTCCACAGCAAAGAAAATACAAGGGATAAAGAGAAACGTTTCATAATGATAATGAAGTCAATTCACCAAGAAGACACCCTAAATGTATACATACTTCACATAATTATAAACTTGTAAAACTCAAAGGAGAAAGAGAAAACCCACAATTATGATTGATAGCTTCCATACTTCTCTCTCAGTAATAAATATAATTAGTAGACAGAAAATAAGCAAGGATATAGAAGAAATGAACATCATCCATCAACTGGATATAGTTGATATTTATGGAACACTCCACATTTTTGTAACTATAGTTGTTTTTAATACTATTATCTTTTAACCTTTATGCTAGAGATAAAAGTGATTTATGTACCACCACTATAGCATTAAAGTATTCAGAATTTGAATGTATACTTAGTTTTACCTGTGATTTTTATACTTTTATATGTTTCCATGTTATTACTTAGAGTCCTTTCATTTCAATTTGAATATCTCCCTTTAGCATTTCTTGCAAAAAAAAGTTAATGACGATGAATTCCCTTAGCTTTTATTTGTCTGAAAATGTCTCTCTCTTCTTCATTTCTAAAGTACAATTTATCAGATATTGTATTCTTTGTTGGCAGTTTTTCATTTCAACACTTTGAATATATCATCCCATTCCTTCCTGGCCTGCAAGGTTTCTGCAAAGAAATCTACTGTTCACCTTATGGGAGTTCCTGGATATGTAATGAATACTTTTTCTCTTGCTGCTTTCAAGATTCTCTTTGTCTTTGTTCTTAATGCTTTTATAATGTGTCTTGGGGTATTCTTTGAGTTGAACTTGCTTGGGGTCTTTTGAACTTCCTGTACTTGGGTGTCCATGTCTCTACCAAGACCCAAGATCTGGGAAGTTTTCAGCTATAATTTTTTTAAGATTTTATTTTATCTGTTTTTCTTTTAAGATTTTATTTCTTGGGGCACCTGGGTGGCTCAATGGGTTAAGCCTCTGCCTTTGGCTTAGGTCATGATCTCAAGGTCCTGGGATCAAGCCTTGCATCAGGCTCTCTGCTCAGCTGGGAGCCTGCTTCCCCCTCTCCCTTTGCCTGCCTCTCTGTCTACTTGTGACATCTCTCTCTCTCTTTCCCTCTCTCTGTCAAATAAAGATTTTTTAAAAAGATTTTATCTCTTTATTTGACAGAGAGAGAGAGCACAGAAGGAGAATGAGAGGGAGAAGCAGATTCCTCACTGAGCCACAATGTGGGGCTTGATCTCAGGACCCTGAGATCATGATCTGAGTCGAAGGCAGATGCTTTACTAACTGAGCCACCCAGGTGCCCCTTAAGATTTTATTTTAAAGCAATCTCTACACCCAACACAGGGCTCAAACTCACAACCCCAATATTAAGAGTTGCATGCTCTACTGACTGAGTGAGCCAGGCTTCACAGCTATAATTTCTTTAAATAAGCTTTCTTTCCCTTTCTCTCTACTTCTTAGACTCTGCTTGTTTGTGTCCCAAAATTCACATAATCTTACTTCACTCATTTTCATTCTTGTTGTTTCTTTTTGTTCCTCTAACTGTCCAATTTTAAATAGCCTGTCTGAATTCACTGAACCTGCCTTTCGAATCTACTCTTGAAGCTTTCTATTGAATTTTTCAGTTCTCTTATTGTATTTTTAGCCTTAAGATTTCTGTGTGGTTCTATTTTTTTGTTCTATTTTGTTCCAGTTTTATGGAGAAATAGTTGATATATATCACTGTGTAAGTTTAAGGTGTACAGTACGATGGTTCGATTACATACATTGTGAAATGTATATCCCAATAGATTCAATGAAAATCCTTCATCTTATATAAATACAATATAAATAAAAGAAAGAAGAAAAGGAACAAAAAGAAAAAAAATTGTTCTCCTTGTGATGAGAACTGTTAGGATGTACTTTCTTAACTTTCCTATATGCCATAAAGCAGTGCTAACAACAGTCTTTACATGTACATTACATTCCTACTACTTATTTATCTTATAACTGGAAATACATACCTTTAACCATCTTCCTCCAATTCCCACTCCCCCATCCTCCACCTCTAGTTACCACATGTCTGATCTCTTTTTATGAATTTGGTGAGTTGGGGTTTTTTTGTTGTGTTTTGTTTTATTCCACATATAAGTGAGATCATACAGTATTTGTCTTTGTATGGTTTATTTTACTTACCATAATGCCATCAAGTCCCATCCATGTTGCTACAAATCATAGGATTTCCTAATTCTTTAATAGTTGGATAATATTCTTGCATGTGTGCATGTGTATTTTTTATTAAACTTTTCATTTTCTTCATGCATGGTTTTCCTGATTTTGTTTAGTTGTCTATTTGTGTTCTATTCCATTTTATTGGGTTTCTTTAAAATGACTATTTTCAAATCTTTGTCAGGCAATTTGTAGATCTCCATTTCCTTGGAGTTGGCACTGGAGCTTTATTAGTTTCCTTTGGTGATATATTTGTCTGATTCTTTGTGATCCATATAGGCTTGAAATGATGTCTGTGCATTTAAAGGAGTGAACATCTCTTTCAGGCTTTACAGACTGGTTTCATTGGGTAAATACCTTCCTCTGCAAATTTTCAAGGCTGGTGAGATTACCTCTACAATCACAGTTGTGCTGGGTTTGAGGCAGGTAAGAACCTGTTTCTGGCTCTGCAGTAGTTCTGCAGTTGATGGGCTGGTTACCAGGAGATCAAGTGGATAGGGATCCTGTCTGATCCCTGGTAGATGGGACTGCCTCCAGGACCTTGTTCAGTAGAGTGGCACTGGGACAAAGGTCTGCTTCAGGACCCACAATTTGGTCCTTAGACAGAAGGCTTGTTTCCAGTTATGCAGAGAGGTGTGGGTCCAGCCATGTCCCTCGGAAAGTTCATCAGGTCATTGATTGGTCAGGATTGGCCCCCAGACTATGGCTGAGAGAGGGTGGAACCGAGTCCTAGTGCTTTCAAGAATGATATTTGGAGGCATATATCTGGAGGCACAGATGATCTGGTCTCCTGCCAGGTCACTGGGTGGGCTTGATTGCTCCCTGACAATAGTTAGAGAGACTGGATCTGAGTATAGAGACATTTTAAGATCTCCAGATGTACAAATGACAGTGCCTCCTGCCAGGTCCCTGTGCCAGCAGAACTAATAAACTGCAACTGGGAATAGTTGATGCTGAGCATTAGGGCCCTTTCAGGATCTCTGTAGCACAGAAAGAAATGCTTCCTGCCAGGTTCTTGTACCAATAGGACTACTCCCAGGCTGGGAGGCACTGGAACCCAGTCACAGTTTTGGAATCTACAGCAGGACTGAGTTTGGTAGGCTTACCCCCAGGGGCTCCTGGACTGTGATCAAGACAGTTTGGAGCCAGTTAATAGGCCACTTCAGAGTCTATTCCCAGAACCAAACTCTGTATGTCTGTTAGAAATGACCCAACTATTTAAAGGCCTACTATTAAATATTTTTAAAACCTGAGGAAGCTTATTTTAGTGGTTAGGAAGAGGAGCAGAGAAAGAGAAAGGGTGTAAGTGAATGGCAAGGATACAGCTGGGCTGAAAAATAGTTCAAGAGGAGTAGATTTCAGGAGGGGAGTTAAGATGGAGGAGGAGTTGGAAGACCCTATGCTTGCCTCATTCCTCAAACACAACTAGATAAATACCAAATCATTCTGAACACCCAGGAAATCCATCTGAGGACTGAGAAAACAAATTGTACAACTTTGGGAGAAAAAAAGGAGAAAGGAGAGGGAAAGGGAGAGAAAAGGCCACATCATGGAAGGTAGGGGATGTGGAGATGTGATGTGGGGGAGACTCGCCAGTGCTGCTGAGGGGAGGGAGCCCTGATCAGGGAGAGAAGAGAGAAAGAATGTGTGAACAGAGCACATGCACGGCACAAGAAAACACTTCCCTAAAACCACTGATGGGGAAAAAAAGATGGGCTGATTATTGCAAGCTTTTGCAAGCCATGGGGCTCAAAGACAGAAATGTCAGAAGTCTGCACCATCACAGGTAAATCTTGGCAGGCACAGAGGTGTTTCTATAGAGAACGAGGGCAAAGGCCCGGCAGCAGACAGTGTGGCCTGAGGATCCCCTGGGTCACACTGTGAGAAATAGTTCCCCTTCTTGGAGTGCATCTGGGAAAGGTAGCACTGCCTCTCCAGGAACAAAAGAGCCAATGGGTTCCATTGCCCTGTGCCATTCATTAGTTTACAAACAGAGATACATGCTGAGGGCAATAACCTGGATGCCGGCTTTTTGCTGAGCTTTACCACAAACTCCAACCTCTAAGCAGTTGTGCAACTCCCCTTCTGGGACAAAGTAGTACCAACCACAGGGCCACACTCCCCCAGAAGATCAGCACAGGTCTGAGCTATGATGGGTCCCTAAAAATTAGGAGTTTTGAAACCCAGAAAGCACACCTAAGATAAAACTCATGAGCATTGCATTGCTGTATGGGCAGATGGCTTAGACAAGGGAAGGGTCAAGGCAGGGATCTGAGGAATGCCTGGGACAAACAAAGAGAGATTGTTCACTCTTCTCTGAGGACTTCCTGAACAGGGGAAGGTACAAACTGCCCTCTCCTGAGATAAGAGACCCAGCTGATGCCGTATTTCCCCACCACCCATCAGCACATGTGCATTTTAGCAAGCAGCACAGTGCCCCACAGTGGACGCTTGAGCTACTTCTACCAGACCTGTGTGGTGCAGGTGCTCCTGAACTAGGGCAAGTGTACCTAAGAATCAGAAGAGCAATGGGCCCGTCCCCCAGAAGACCAGCACAAACCACCACTGCATGCACCACATTAACTGACCATAGAGTAGTGCAAAACTTAAGATCTAAGGGAAACAGGATCTAGCCTCTTTTAACAAGCAGACCAAAACACATCTAGCTAAAGTTCACCACACTTTGGCCAAGGTCCAAACACTCCCCACCACAGGCAAAGAGAAATTCTGCAGAACAACTGACTTTTAGAAAGAAGCGGCCAAAACACAATAGCAGACTGCACATAGCATACACCTGGGGCACTTCCTGAAATGCCAGAACCTGGATAGTAGATGATCCCTTCTTAATAAAGCCATTACTCTCAGGAACAGGAAACATAATAGGCTTTCATAACACACAGAAGACAGACCTAGACGAAATGCCAAGATGGAGGAATTCGCCCCAAAAGAAAGAACAAGAAGACATCACAGTAAAGGATCTAAAAAAAACAGATCTAAGTAATATGCCTCAATCAGAATTTTAAAACAACAATCATAAGGATACCAGCTGGGCTTAAGAAAAGCAGGGTAGGGGCACCTGGGTGGCTCAGTCAGTTAACTGCCTTCAGCTCAAGTCATGATCCCAGGGTCCTGGGATCCAGCCCCACATCAGGCTCCCTGATCAGCAGGGAGTCTCCTTCTCCCTCTACCCCTCACCCTGCTATCATGTTCTCTCACCCTCTCTCTCTCTCTAATAAATAAATAAAATCTATGAGAAAAAAAAGAAAAGCATAGTAGACACAGGGAAGTCCCTTAGCACACACATAAAAGAACTAAAAGCTTGTCAGGCTGAAATAAAAAGTGCTGTAACCAGATCCAAAACCAACTGGATGTAATGACAATAAGGATGGAAGGAGCAGAGGAATGAATGTGTGATATAGAAGATAAAATTATGGAATTTAATGAAGCTAAAAGAAGACAAAAATATTGGATCACAAATGTAGACTTAGGGAACTCAGCAATTTCATAGTGTCATAACATTCATATCATAGGAATGCCAGAAGAAGAGAGGGAAAGGGAGGCAGTCTATTGGAGCAAATTATAGCTGAAAACATCCCTAATCTGGGGAACAAAAGAGACAACCAAATCCAGGAGGCACAGAGAACTCCCTTCAAAATCAATAAAAGCAGGCCAACACCAAGACGTATCATAGTAAAAATACAGAGATAAGAAAAGAATTCTGAAAGCAGCAAGGGAAAATAAAACCCTAACCCAAAAGGGAAGACAGAAAAGGTTATCAGCAGATCTCTCCACAGACACTTGGCAGGCCAGAAGACAGTGGCATGATATATTCAATCTGCTGAGTGGGAAACATATGCAGCCAATAACACTTTATCCAGCAAAGCTATCATTCAGAATAGGAGACATAAATTGTTTCCTGGACAAAAACTAAAGGAGTTTGTGACCATTAAACCAGCCATACAAGATACATAAAGGGGAATCTTTGAGTGGGAAAGACAAAAAGCAACAAACACTAGAAAGGAACAGAGAAAATTGCCAGAAACACTGACACTACAAGTAATAGAAAGGCAGTAAATTCGTATCTGTGAATAATCACACTGAATGTAAATGGACTAAATGCTCCAATCAAAAGACAAGGATGCCAGAATGGATTAAAAAAACAAGACTCATCTATATGCTGCCTACAAGAGATTCATTTTAGACCTAAAGACACCTGCAGATTAAAAGTGAGGGGATGTAAAACCATCTACTATGCTAACAGATGCCCAAAAAAAGCCAGAAGTAGCAATACTTACTTTGAAAAAAACTAGATATTAAAACAAAGACTGTGACAAGAGATGAAGAAGGGTACTATAACATAATAAAGTGGTCTTTCCAGCAAGGAGATCTAACAATTGGAAATATTTATGCCCCAACTTGGAAACACCCAATATAAACCAATTAATAACAAAGAAACTCATTGATACAATAATAGTAGGGGACTTTAGCATTGCCCACACAACAATGGACACACATCTACTAAGCAGAAAATCAACAAGGAATCAATGGCTTTGAATGACACACTGGACCAGATGGACTTAGCAGATACATTCAGAACATTCCATCCTCAAGCAGCAGAACACACATTCTTTTTTGAGTGCACAAGGGACATTGTCCAGAATAGATCACATTGTAGGTCACAAATCAGACCTCAACAAGTACAAAAAGACAGAGATCATACCCAGCATATTTTCAGACCACAACACTATGAAACTTGAAGTCAACTACAAGAAGAAATTTGGAAAGACCACAAATACATAAGGTTAAAGAACATCCTACTAAAGAATGAATGGGTCAACCAGGAAATTAAAGAAGAAATTTTAAAATGCATAGAAACAAATGAAAATGAAAACACAACAGCCCAAAACCTTTACAGGAAAAAGAGGTCCTAAGAGGGAAGTATATAACAATACAGGCCTACTTCAAGAAGCAAGAAAAGTCTCAAATCTACAACCTGACCTACACCAAAAGGAGCTAGAAAAGAAACAACAAATGCAGCTTAAAGCCAACAGAAGAAGGGAAATAATAAAGATTAGAGCAGAATAAATGATATACAAACAAACAACAACAAAGAAAAAAAGAACAGATCAATGAAACTAGGAGCTGGTTCTTTGAAAAAATTAATAAAATTGATAAAAACCCCAGCCAGACTTTTCAAAAAGAAAAGAAAAAGGACCCAAACAAATAAAATCACAAATGAGAGAGAAGAAATAAGAACAACCGTAAGAAAATTTTGAAAAATTACATACCAACAAACTGAGCAATCAGAAAGAAATGGACAAATTCCTGGAAACACATACACTACCAAAACTGAAACAGTAAGAAAAAGGAAATTTGAATAGACCAATAACCAGCAAAGAAATTGAATCAATATTCAAAAATCTCCCAAAAAACAAAACTCTAAGGCCAGATGGCTTCCCAGGGGAATTCTACCAAACATTTAAAGAATAGTTAATACTTATCCTTCTGAAACTGTTCCAAAAAAATAGAAATGGAAGAAAAACTTCCAAACTCATTCTATGTGGTCAGCATTACCTGATTCCAAAACCAGACAAAGACCCCACTAAAAGAAGAGAATTACAGCCCAATATCCCTGATGAACATGGATACATGTGTATGTATGTGCATGTATATGTGTGTATATATGGATATGTATTTGTCTATGTGTATATATGGATATATATAATATCATATAAATCAATAAATATTTGTTGAGTTTAAAAAATTTTTTGTCAACACGATACTTGCAAACCATTAAGTACATTAAGAGAATTAATCACCATGAAGAATGGGGATTTATTCCTGGGCTGCAAGGTTAGTTCAACATCTGCAGATCAATGTGATACAATACATTAATAAAAGAAAGAACAGGAACCATATGGTACTCTAATAGATGCAGAAAAAGCATCTGACAAAGTACAGCATCCTTTCTTGATCAAAAATTTTCACAGTGACGGGTGCCTGGGTGGCTCAGCAGGTTAAAGCCTCTGCTTTTGACTCAGGTCATGATCTCAGGGCCCTGGGATCGAGGCCCACATCGGGCCTTCTGCTCAGCAGGGAGCCTGCTTCCTCCTCTCTCTCTCTCTGCCTCTCTGCCTACTTGTGATCTGATCTTTCTCTCTCTCTGTGTCAAATAAATAAATAAAATCTTTTTAAAAAAATTTTCACAGTGTATTCACAGACCTGTACCCCGGAGCAAATAATAAATAAATAAATAAATAAATAAATAAATAAAACTTTTCACAGTATTCGGATAGAAAGTACATACCTCAACATCATCAAAGCCATCTACGGAAAACCCACAATGAATATCATTCTCAATGGGGAAAAACTGAGAGCTTTTCTCCTAAGGTCAGGAACACGGCAGGGATGTCCATTATCACCATTGCTATTTGACATACCTCTATAGTCAGACAACAAAAAGAAATAAAAGAAGAAGTCAAACTCTCACTCTTTGCATATGATATGATACTTTGTGTGGAAAACCCAAAAGACTCCACCCCAAAACTGCTAGAACTCATATAGGTATATAATAAAGAGTCAGGATATAAAATCAATGCGCAGAAAACAGTTGCATTTCTATACACCAACAGTAAGACAGAACTAAGAGAAATTAAGGAGTCAATCCCATTTACAATTGCACCAAAAATCGTAAGATACCTAGGAATAAATCTAACCAGAGAAGCAAAGAATCTGNCCCTGGGATCGAGGCCCACATCAGGCCTTCTGCTCAGCAGGGAGCCTGCTTCCTCCTCTCTCTCTGTCTGCCTCTCTGCCTACTTGTGANGAATACTCATGAAAGATTCAGGAAAACACAAAGAAATGAAAAAACTTTCCATGCTCATGTATTGGAAGAACAAATATTGTGAAAGTGTCTATGCTACCTATAGCAATCTACACATTTCATACAATCCCTATCAAAATACCATCAACATTTTTCAAAGAAATGGAATAATCCTAAAATTTTTAGGGAAACACAAAAGACCCTGAATAGCCAGAGGAATGTTGAAAAAGAAAACCAAAGCAGGTGGCATCACAATTCTGAACTTCAAGCTCTATTACAAAGCTGTAATCATCAAGACAGTATGGTACTGGCACAAAAACAGACACATAGACCAATNGACAACAAAAAGAAATAAAAGAAGAAGTCAAACTCTCACTCTTTGCATATGATATGATACTTTGTGTGGAAAACCCAAAAGACTCCACCCCAAAACTGCTAGAACTCATATAGGTATACAATAAAGAGTCAGGATATAAAATCAATACGCAGAAACCAGTTGCATTTCTATACACCAACAGTAAGACAAAACTAAGAGAAATTAAGGAGTCAATCCCATTTACAATTGCACCAAAAATCGTAAGATACCTAGGAATAAATCTAACCAGAGAAGCAAAGAATCTGTACTCAGAAAACTACATAATACTCATGAAAGATTCAGGAAAACACAAAGAAATGAAAAAACTTTCCATGCTTATGTATTGGAAGAACAAATAATGTGAAAGTGTCTATGCTACCTATAGCAATCTACACATTTCATGCAATCCCTATCAAAATACCATCAACATTTTTCAAAGAAATGGAATAATCCTAAAATTTTTAGNTCTTTCTAGACATGTCTCCAAAGGCAAGGGAAACAAAAACAAAAATAAGCCATTAGGACTTCATCAAGATAAAAAGCTTCTGCACAGCAAGGAAATAGTCAACAAAACTAAAAGACAGAAGATATTTGCAAATGACATATCAGATAAAGGGCTAGTATCCAAAATCTATAAAAAACCTAACAAGCTCAACACCCAAAGAACAAATAATATGGTTAAGAAATGGGCAGAAGACATGATTAGACATTTTTCCAAAGAAGACATCCAAATGGCCAACAGACACATGAAAAAGAGCTCAACATCACTTGGCATCAGGGAAATACAAATCAAGACCACAATGAGATACCACCTCACATCTGTCAGAATGGCTAAAATTAACAATC
>LNAC01000236.1:1086202-1165834 GCA_002007465.1 Ailurus styani
ACACACACACACACACACACACACACACACACAAAGCAGGAAAGAATATCCAATGGAAAAGGGACAGTCTCTTCAACAAACAGAGTCGGGAAAATTGGGCAGCCACATGCAGAAGAATGAAACTGGACCATTCCCTTACACCACACACAAAAATGGACTCAAAATGGATGAAATGTCTCAATGTGAGACAAGACTCCATCAAAATCCTTGAAGAGAACACAGGCAGCAACCTCTTCGACCTCAGCTGCAGCAAATTCTTTTTAGACATGTCTCCAAAGGCAAGGGAAACAAAAACAAAAATAAGCCATTAGGACTTCATCAAGATAAAAAGCTTCTGCACAGCAAGGAAATAGTCAACAAAACTAAAAGACAGAAGATATTTGCAAATGACATATCAGATAAAGGGCTAGTATCCAAAATCTATAAAAAACCTAACAAGCTCAACACCCAAAGAACAAATAATATGGTTAAGAAATGGGCAGAAGACATGATTAGACATTTTTCCAAAGAAGACATCCAAATGGCCAACAGACACATGAAAAAGAGCTCAACATCACTTGGCATCAGGGAAATACAAATCAAGACCACAATGAGATACCACCTCACATCTGTCAGAATGGCTAAAATTAACAATCAGGAAATAACAGGTGTTGGCGAGGATGCAGAGAAAGGGGAACCCTCCTGCACTGTTGGTGGGAATGCAAGTTGGTGCCACCACTCTGGAAAACAGTATAGAGGTTCCTCAAAAAGTTGAAAATAGAGCTATCCTACGACCCAGCAATCTCACTACTAGGTATTTACCCCAAAGATACAAATGTAGTGATCTGAAGGGGCACATGCACCCAAATGTTATAGCAGCAATGTCCACAATAGCCAAACTATGGAAAGAGCCTAGATGCCCATCAACAGATGAATGGATAAAGAAGAAGTGGTGTGTATACACACACACACACACACACACACACACACACACACACACACACACTGGAATATTATGCAACCATCAAAAATGAAATCTTGCTATTTGCAATGATGTGGATGGAACTAGAGGGTATTATGCTAAGCGAAATAAGTCAGTCAGGAAAAGACAATTATCATATGATCTTGCTGATATGTGGAATTTGAGAAACAAGTTGGAGGATCATGGGGGAAGAGAGGAAAAAATGAAACGGGATGAACCCAGAGACTGTTAATCTCAGGAAACAAACTGAGGGTTGCTGGAGTGGAAGGGGGTGGGAGGGAGGGGTCCCTGAGTGATGGACATGGGGAGGGTATGTGCTATGGTGAGCGTGTGAACTGTGTAAAACTGGTGAATCACAAACCTGTACTACCCTATGACCCAGCAATTGCACTATTGGGTATTTACATCAAAGATACAAATGCAATGATCTGAAGGGGCACAGACACCCCAAAGTTTACATCAGGGATCTCCACAATAGCCAAACTATGGAAAGTACCTTGATGTCCATCGACAGATGAATGGATAAAGAAGATGTGGTATATATATATACAATGGAATATTACTCAGTCATCAGTCAAGAATGAATACTCACTATTTGCATCAACATGGATCAACTAGAAGGGATTATGCTAAGTGAAATAAGTCAAGGAGAGAAAGATAAGTATCATATGATCTCGCTGATACAAGAAATTTGAGAAACAAGACAGAGGATCATAGGGGAAGGGAGGAAAAATAAAACAAGACAAAACTAGAGCAGAAAACAAACCATAAGAGACTCTTAATCTCAGGAAACAAACTGAGGTTTGCTGGAGGGAGGGATGGGGAGGCTGGGTGATGGACATGGGGGAGGGTATATGCTACGCTGAGCCCTGTGAATTGTGTAAAACTGATGAATTACAGACCTGTACCCCTGAAACGAATATTACCTTATATGTTAATAAAGCAAAAACAAAAACAAACAAAAACCCACAAAACAAAAAAATAATTCATCAGTTGCATATAACACCCAGTTCTCATCACCACAGGTGCCCTCCTTAATACCGATCACCCAGTTACCAAATCCCCCCACCCCCTCCATTCTGTAACTCTCAGTTTGTTCCCTGGAGTCCAGAGTCTTTCATCGTTTGTTTCCCTCTTTGACTTATTCCCATTCAGTTTTCCCACCCTTCCCCTGTGGTCCTCTTCGCTATTCCTTTTATTTCATATATGAGTGAAGCCATATGATAATTGTTTTTTCATCCAATCTGATACCCTGTGTCTTTTGATTGGAGAATTTAGCCCATTTACATTCAGGGTAACTACTGAAAGATATGAATTTGGTGCCACTGTATTGCCTGTAAAGTGACAGTTACTGTATACTTTCACTGTTCCTTTCTGGTCTATGTTACTTTTAGGCTCTCTCTTTGCTTAGAGGATCCCTTTCAATATTTCCTATAGGGCTGGTTTGCTGTTTGCAAATTCTTTTAGTTTTTATTTGTCCTGGAAACTTTTTATCTCTCCTTCTATTTTCAGTGACAACCTAGCTAGATATAGTATTCTTGGTTGCATATTTTTCTCATTTAGTGCTCCAAATATATCATGCCAGTCCTTTCTGGCCTCCCGGGTCTCTGTGGATAGGTCTGCTACCAATCTAATGTTTCTACTGTTGTAGGTTACAGACCTCTTTTCCTGAGCTGCTTTCAGGATTTTCTCTTTTTCTCTGAGACTTGTAAGTTTTGCTATTAGATGACAGGGTGTTGACCTATTTTTATTGATTTTAATGAGGGTTCTCTGTGCCTCCTGGATTTTGTTGCCTGTTTCCTTCCCCAAATCAGGGAGGTTCTCTGCTATAATTTGCTCCAATATACCTTCTGCCCCTCTCTCTCTTCTTCTTCTGGGATCCCAATTATTCTAATACTATTCCATCTTATGGTATCACTTATCTCTCAAATTCTCCCCTCATGATCCAGTAGTTGTTTATCTCTCTTTTTCCAAGCTTCTTTATTCTCCATAATTTGGTCTTCTATATCACTAATTCTCTCTTCTGCCTCATTTATCCTAGCAGTTAGAGCCTCCATTTTTATTGCACCTCATGAATAGCCTTTTCGATTTCAACTTGGTTAGATTTTAGTTCTTTTATTTCTCCAAAAAGGAATTCTCTAGTATCTTCCATGCTTTTTTCAACCCCAGCTAGTATCTTTATAATCATCATTCTGAACTCTAGTTCCAACATCTTACTAATGTCCATATTGATTAGGTCCCTGGCAATCGGTACTGCCTCTTTTTCTTTTTTTTTTTTCTTTTCTTTTCTTGAGGTGAGGTTTTCCGTTTTGTTGTTTTGTTCAGAGAATAGATGAATGAGAGAACAAAATGATAAAAGGGTAACAAGCACCCTAGAAAAATATATACTAAACAAATCAGAAGATACCCAATACCAGGGGGAAAGAAAGGGGGAAAAATAATATGATCAGGCTGGTGAAGAGAACAGAGCCACACACTAGATTCTGGATGTATTTTGGTCTGTTAGAAGAAACTGCCTCCCAAAATTTTAAAGAAAGAAAAACGTATATGTATACAAAATTAAGGGTAAATACGATGAAGGGATGGAATATGACCACAAAGATGAAAATTTAAAAAGATTTTAAGAAAGGACTTGATAAGATAAGAAATTGGTTGAAAAAAGAAAGAAAAAATTAAGAAAAAAGAAAGGAAACAATGAATCTTAGATCAATGAAAAATAATTAATTAATTAACTAACTAATTAATTAATTAAAAAGAAAGGAGAGAATGTGATCAGGCAGAAGACTAGAACAAAGCCATACACTAGATTTAGGGTATGTTTTGGTCTGTTAGAAGAAACTGTATCTCAAAATTTTAAAGAAAGAAAAACCTAGAGATATACAAAAATAAGGTTAAATGCAATGAAGGGATAGAATATGACTATAAAAATGAAAATTAAAAACGATTTTTAAAAATGAATTGATAAGATGTTGGTTGAAAAAGGAAAGAATAAAAATTCAAAAAAAACAGAAAAAGAAAAAAATAAAGAAATTTTTAAAAATTAACTTTGAAAGACTAAAGAATCATGGGGGAAAAGCCATCAATTTTATGTCCTGTATTCCCCTAGTCCTGGAGTTTTGCAGTTCTCATTGATCAGTAAACTTGCTCTTGGCTGGATGTTCTTGCTGATCTTTTGGGGGAGGGCCCTCTTGCAGTGATTCTCAAATGTTTTTGCCCACAACAGAATTTCACCGCTCTTGCCAGGGGCCAGGCTAAGTAATCTGCTCGGGTTTTCTCTTGGTAGCTTTTGTTCCATGAAAGCTTGCTGTACAGCTTTGGAGGACGAGAGCGAAAATAGTGGCCTCCCAATCTCTGGCACCAGAGGAGCTGAGAACTCGGGGCCCCACTCCTCAGTGCACCGTGAGAGAAAAGCAGTCAGTCACTCTTGTCTCCCTGGTCTCTGGCCACACTCAGTGCTTGCCCGGTCTGTGACCAAGCATTTCTATCTCTGGCACATGACCCCGTTTGGAGTCTCCAAACCCAGCAGACTCCTGTGGTGAACTCCCCGTGCCGCTCCTCCCAGGGGAGGAAGGGAAGTCTCCCCAGATCTGCTGTTTGTTAGGTCCATTCCATTGTTGCCCCCTCCTTGGCTCTGTCTTTCCCCACTCTGATACTTGGGAGCTCTGCCCCACTCAGGCACCCCTGGTCTTTCTGTGACCCTGAGGGTCTTGAGACCACAGTGTCTCAGCAAGGGTTCCACCCCCTGCCTAGCCACTGAAGCAACGTCCCTCAGAGGAGCAGACTTCTAAAAGTTCTGATTTTGTGCTCTGCTGCTCTATCACTTGCTGGGAGCCAGCTGATGGAGGCTTCCTCCCCGTCCCCCCCGCCACAGTCTGTCTTCCCAAATATCGTCACAGATTCATTTCTCTGCACAACCTACCTTCCAGAATGTGGTCACTTTTCTGTTCATAGAATTGCTACTATTCTTTTCTTTGATCTCCTGTTGAGTTCGTTGGTGTTCAGAATGGTTTGATAACTATATAGCTGAATTCCTGGGGCCAGAGAAAATTTAGGTCTCCTACTCCTCCGCCATCTTGCTCCCAACACTCTAATCACAACTGATGAATTATTGAACTCTACATCTGAAACTAATGATGGACCAAATGTTGGTTAATTGAATTTAAATTTTAAAAAATCATTTGTTTTATTTCAGTGTAACAATCATCTGAATTTTAAGCAAATAGACAAATTATTAATTATAACATCATCTCCCAAATCTAGCACTGTCTAGGTTTATCCTTGAATCTCAGTTTCCATTTGCTGGGTGCCAATCGAAGTGAGCTCTATCACACAGAGTCCCTGTTCTTAGGGAAAACGAAGGTTCACCCCCTCCTGCTTCAAGCCAACCAAATAGCTTCCTTGCAGATTCCAGCACACATACACCAGGTGTTCTTTCTACCCTGAGTTGCCAAACTCAAAACTTCTCAAACTTTTTAATAGTCAAGTTCATCTAGATGTAAATACTCTCTCAAAGAAGTATAAGAAATGGTTGCAGTGGCATCTCAGAGGCCAAATTCAACAAGTACAGCCAAATGTAACAAGTTTAGGTTGTGATCAGTTGCTTTATCTCCCTTTCACTAGCCCCCTGTCTCTATCATCTCTATCTCTGTCTCTATTTCATTACTGCTCTGTCTCACCCTCTTGCATTATAGACTAGTTTTCTGATCATTCATCCACTCTCACATGACCTTTTATGCCTGCCCCATGAAATCTAACTCTTCTTCCAGCCCAACCACCCTCATTTAGCAAACTTGAACACCACAGCCCATGTATAAATACCCAGAAAAGAGATTATAATTGTGGAAGTTCAACCCCCATGCCAACAAAGCTCCAATTATTGATGGTCAAAGAGCTTCTCTTTCTAGAATAACCCCAAGAAAGAGTCTCTTAGGGGGTGTGGGCTGGGAGGAATTTATCCCACATATTGAATACAAAATAATTACTCTCTGTAGGCCTCTGACTGGACTGCATTTATCTCTTTCACAAATTTATACCATCTTTGTTTTCTTTAACTTCTCATCCTATTCTCCTCTGCATCATCTATTTCCAATATATCACCTGCCTTGGTTGATACATCTTTGTCCTTCAGCCCCCCCCCATGGGCTTTTTTTGTCTTTTCTACCAAGAGTCTGAGGGATGTAAGACTCTTGGGCAATTACACATTATCAGTCTCAAACCCTGTATTGCAAGATTCATCCTTAGGTCTCTGCCTATGGCTAAAAAGTAAATTTTAAAAAAAATTGTTCACCACAGAATACTAAAGACAAACTTCATGAACTACCAGATTTACCCCAGACTAACCCTGAAAACAAAACCTTCTTCTCTCCAAATGCAAGAAAAAACTTCAGTACCTTCGGTCTCTTAGCCAAAACCCTTCTTAACACCACACCATGGGCCACTCCTTCACAGACTTCACAGAAATCAGTCTGCTATTGACATTGCCATGTAAATGATTGATGGATTGCCAGTGTGTGGGTAGNTCACAGAAATCAGTCTGCTATTGACATTGCCATGTAAATGATTGATGGATTGCCAGTGTGTGGGTAGAAGGAGCCTAGAAATGGAGAATCCAAAAGGAAATGGTGAGGGGCCATGATGGAAGGAAGTTCAGTGCCATGGAGAAAAGGAAGAGAGATGTAAAATATCTTGCCTTCTATCAGAAAGCAGGAATCAAGAACAATAGTCCAACACAGGGAGGAAAGAGGTTGATCTGAAAAAAATCCTGAGCTTTCCCTATGGTGATAGAGTAATGCCACTGACAATAGGAAGCAAACACCACTTCTACATCTCTCATGCTCCTGAAGAGGCTTGGAGCATGCTGTAGAATTAGACATACCTGCTCTCAAATGCCAATAACCCAGGGTACCTTCTATGTGACTCTGCAAAAGTTACATAACTCCTAGATGCTTAATTCCCTCATCTACAAAATGGGCAAAATAGTAATAGCAATAATAGTAACTCGTCTTCTATTTACCATATTCCAAGCACTTTTCTAAGCATTCCACATATACTAATACATTTAGTTCATGTGACAAACATGATACAGGTACTACTCTTACCACCATTTTAGAAATGAGGCAGAGAGAGGCTAGACAACTTGCTGAAGGTTGCACACCTAATAAGTAGGTGAGCTGAGAGCCTAATAGTAACTACTGCCTTGAATGTTGTAAGCATAAAATGATAAAAGAAATTGAAGTTGCTGCAACTCTGCCCAGCTCAAGTAAACTGCTCGAGAAACTGATATTGTTACATTTTTTTGAACTATTGTTATCATGATTATTGCTTCAGTTCCCACAAGGCTTTTATGCTGTAACTGATACTCTTTCTCATGAGCCCCTTTGGAGCATCTTCCCTAGTTATCTGTCAGATATTAGTCCCCAACGTTATTTCTTCTAAAGGCTAATTAGACTTTTCTAAACCTGGGTCCCCAGGGCAATAATTTATCCCTTAATGTCTCTGCTCAGTAAACTAGATAAAATGTTTATCACTAAAACTGGTATAAAATCAAAAAGAAGTCCATAACAGGTCTTCAGACAAAAATAAAGAAAATGGACTTTGAACACTAAAGCTTCCATTAGCTTGTATAAGGCAATATCTTCAAGAATTATGGATCCAGGTCTAATCTGAATCAACTGTAGAAAGAGCAGTAGCAAGCGAGAGCTAGAAACTATTTCTTTTCAAACTAGTGCTCAAGAAGCTTGTATGCCCTGTGAGAAAATAGACCATGGATCAGCATTAGAAAAAAAGTATGTTACATTTTATTCTACTTTTTCATCTACATTTGACATCGCAATTTTGACCTATACCATCCAGAGGTAAAATTTCTCATCATCTTTCCTAAGTGTCAAAAGTGAGTATGTTCACAGTCATCAATGTTACCCTTCTATGATGATGGATTAGAAGAGCTGATTGTGATTGCTACTGGTTTTTACCATTACAAATCGTGTTTTTAAAAAAAAAATTTTTTTTATGATCAGAACAGGTATAAAGTAAAAGGGAAAGTCTTACATCTTTCATGCAGTGGCACTCCAGAAATAGCTATCGTTGATCATTTGGTATTCTT
Source organism: Ailurus styani (assembly GCA_002007465.1). Lineage (NCBI taxonomy): Eukaryota > Metazoa > Chordata > Mammalia > Carnivora > Ailuridae > Ailurus > Ailurus styani. Next base: position 1,094,266 of record LNAC01000236.1, read on the forward strand.
CCAGATTATTTTCTATGCACTTAGAAATATACATATAAATCTCCAGTTCCTTATACAGATAAACTCACACAATATGTAATGAGCAGCAATCTGTTAATTTCACTAACAATATGCTATAATCAGATCCAAGGCAATACAAATCAACTTCCCATTTATTCCAACAGGAATGATCATAACTTATTTAGCCATTCACCTATTGGTGGGATTTTTATTGTTTACAGTTTTTCAATATTTCAAACAATGATAAAATGAACATCTTTGAACAATTAAATATGTACATTTATGCTGGTATTTATGTGAAATATGAATGTAAATTTTTGAATAACAATATAGAGAATTCCTCAAAGACCAGAGACTAGTGAACAAAAGCCTGAGCCTCCAGTCAGAGTGTAACATTCCCTAGACTTTATAGTCCACTGATAACAATGATCCAGGTTTATGGATGAGCTCCACTGTGAATTTGTTCCAGATTAGCACTCAGCTCAGAAGGGACCTTGACATTCCTTAGTTTCTGGGAATCTAGAAGATCAGAACACAAGGTAAATGCCCAAAAGGACCCTTGATCCTAGCAAGTTCTTTCCTGGGAGGAATCCTACTAATCTTAAGGACCAGGCTGACCTTTCCCCAGTTTTCTACACCAGAGTTGTATCTATGTCCTAGAGCCTGAAAGAGCATAAGAAGGGATTCAGGTCCAGATAACTATTCCTCCCTGAATATTTAAAGCAGTTAATGAAAGCTTTCCTGGAATTATTAGATAACTCTTATCTCTCTTCCATCAGTTAACACCAGGAGAAAGGGCTTCATACAGAAAATAAATCAATGTTCCAAAACTTTCTCAAGCCCTGCTGTCAGACACAAAAACCAGAACACATAAAAAGAGCTATTCACTCTTGCACTGCACAGTTGGGGATTGTTATCAGACAGAGCAAAAGGATAGGTCAGATATCCAATATGTTGAAGAGGGCAGCAATGAAGCAAAGAGCTAAAGCATTAAGGCTGAAGAAAGAAGGGACATTCCTATCATAGGAAAAGGGCTGCATAGATATGAGAGGAAAAGTAAGAATAAGAGGGTCAAAATTAAAATGCAAAACATTCCAGGTACCTGAATGGTTCAGTTGGTTAAGCATCTGACTCTTAATTTCAGTTCAGGTCATGATCTCAGGATCATGAGATCGAGCCCTGCATTGGCTCCATACTGGGTATGGAGCCTGCTTAAGATTCTCTCCCTCCCTCTCCATCTGCTCCTCCCCCAACCCACTTACATGATCTCTCTATCTATCTATCTCTACAAAAAAAGAAAAAATGCAGAATATGCATTAAGAAGAGCCGGGTGTCATTCTAAGGATAAGTTCTCAGAAATAAAGCCTCCTAAATAGGAAGTTCATCATATAGATTTTGTGAAGTGCCAGATTGAGACCAACATTCTCTTTGGGTCAACTGGACAAAAGAATTTCCCATAAACAAATTCCAAAGTAAATCCACATCCTCACTCAATATTCCTGAGCTTTTCTGTCTTTCTCGTCATTCGTTTATCTCCTCAGCTTCACAGGCAGCAAAGGTTAGCAATGAAAAACCAAACCTTTCTGACAGAATTCATTCTGCTGGGACTAACAGACATCCCAGAGATCAAACCTGTAATCTTTATATTTCTCCTCCTCACCTACATATTCAGCATCATTGGAAACCTGACAATCATCATCCTCACACTACTGGACCCTCACCTCCAGACTCCCATGTATTTCTTCCTCCGGAATTTCTCCTTCTTAGAAATTTCCTTTACAACCACTTTCACTCCCAGGTTGCTGCTCAGCATCACAACTGGCAACAAGACCATCAGCTTTGCTGGCTGTTTCACTCAGTATTTCTTTGCCATCTTCTTTGGAGCCACGGAGTTTTACCTTCTGGCCGCCATGTCCTATGACCGCTATGTGGCCATATGCAAACCCCTGCATTACATGACCGTCATGAGCAGCAGGGTCTGCATCCAGCTGGTCCTCGGCTCTTGGTTGGCTGGATTTCTAATCATCATATCCCCCATCGTCCTGACCAGTCAGCTGGATTTCTGTGCCTCCAACATACTGAATCATTATTATTGTGACTATGGACCCCTCCTAGAAATATCTTGCTCAGATACAAGATTCCTGGAGCTGCTTGACTTTATCTTAGCAGTTGTGACCTTGGTGGTCACCCTGGTACTGGTGATTCTCTCCTACACAAACATCATCTGGACCGTCGTCAGGATCCCCTCTGCTCAGCAAAGGAAAAAGGCCTTTTCCACATGTTTTTCTCACATGATTGTCATCTCCCTCTCTTATGGCAGCTGCATCTTCATGTACATAAAGCCCTCAGCAAAAGAAGGAGTTGCCTTCAATAAGGGAGTAGCTGTGCTCAATACCTCAGTTGCCCCTTTATTAAACCCATTCATTTACACTCTAAGAAACAAACAAGTAAAACAAGCTTTCAAATATGTGACCAGAAAAATAACGCATCTTTAGTCATTTTAATGGCCTCAAAGTCAATGAAAATTCTGAATGAAATTCAAGAAGTTATTCTAACTGATACCTTGAGTTTCTGATATATCTTTTAAAGTAATTGCTCATATCAGTGGATTATGAATATGTATCAAAATTTTATTTCAGATTTGCAAGCCAGATAAAGATATTCAAAGATTTTTTTTCTGGAACATATCTTTTAATAAAGGGGAAAACTAGAGGAAAATATCTTTAGAGTACATACCAAAAAGAACTATCTGATTAAAAATTATTTTGCTTATCATAAATCTGGTGATCTGTTGAATGAGTAAGTCTATTTTCCCACAAGAAGCTCTTAGTCTTACCAATAACTATCAAAAGCGTTGTCAGCACATTTTGTCAGAAATTACTAGGTACTTCCCAGAAAATATAATTCATAATGTCATACGCAAAAACAAATTCTACCCCAGATAATCTTTCTCAGGTTTTCACCAATTTGCTTTCTCAAGCTTCTCCCTCTGGTAGCTCTTAAAGATTGTCTCTTTCCGGCATCTCCTACAGAAAATATTTCCTACTCTAAAGGACAGCATGGAATCTCATGATTATTCACATGGACATTTCTGACTCTCATTTTAGAGCTGAAATCAGAATGAAAACTGTTACCAAGGAATCTTTGGACTCAATTTAAAAGAAAAATCAGGTGAAGAGATATCTTGGGGGCGCCTGGGTGGCTCAGTGGGTTAAAGCCTCTGCTTTCAGCTCAGGTCATGATCTCAGGGTCCTGGGATCGAGGCCCACATCGGGCTCTCTGCTCAGCAGGAAGCCTGCTTCCTCCTCTCCCTGTCTCTCTGCCTGCCTCTCTGCCTACTTGTAATCTCTCTCTGTGTGTCAAATAAATAAATAAAATCTTTAAAAAGAGAGAGAGAGATATCTTGGGCCATGTGAACAATGATCAAAATCTGTAGAAGCTGGAGTGTGGCAAAGTGTGCCTGACTTTTAGAGAATACATTCATAAATGAAACTGAGGAGTTTGGAGGAGTAACAGATGCTACTTAGGGGGGCCTTAGGATACTATGGTCTATTAACTATCTCCACAACTTCCTGCAGTTTGAGTTCTTTGGACACCCCTCTGACATTGCCAATCCTTGTGGTGAGTGCTTCTGGCAGTCAAGTGGAGCCACCTGGCCTCTACTCCTTCAGGTCCCATCATACGCATGAAAATTAACAAGCCCAACTCTGTGACCATCTGTCCTACCATCATCGCTGATAAATGACTACCATTACTGAATTTTTTAGTGATGCTGCTATCCCTCTCAACAGCACATTTCTTTTTTTTTTTTTTAAGATTTTATTCATTTATTTCACAGAGGGAGAGAGATCACAAGGAGGCAGAGAGGCAGGCGGTGGGGGGGGGGGAAGCAGGCTCCCCGCTGAGCAGGGAGTCCCATGCGGGCCTGGATCCCAGGACCCTGAGATCATGACCTGAGCCAAAAGCAGAGGCTTTAACCCACTGAGCCACCCAGGCACCCTCAGCAGCACATTTCTAATCTCCCTGGTGAATGCGTCCCATTGCCCCTCCTGTAGAACAAATCTTCTAGTGAATCTCATGTTCTTACATGATTCCACCATGCCCACCTCCGTCAGCCTTTTTATTCCTTCCATTACCATCTTTCAGGGCAAGTCAGGAATTTCCACATCACTTAGTGCTGGACATCACTTTTTCAGGCTTCAAGAGTCACTCCAGCAGTAAAATGAGGTCCTTGCTAGGATGTTAAGCCCCACATCCTGAGGATGTCAATAAATTCTTTCTCAGCCAGGATTACATTCTGGAACCCTAATCAAAGTCCAATCTCAGGAACACTTTTCTGACTTCTACCAGTACAAGCTAGCCAATTCTTTTAATTTTTCTAGGGCATAGGTTCTTCTGTCCTTTATCAAGCCCAGCATGTCCTCAGCTGGATAATACTAGGTTTAACCCTAGTTATCAGCCTGGCATCCAGGAGAAAAAATGGGGACAGCTACTGAGGGAAGTATCTGGTGCCTTGTAGAAGAGAGGGGCCTCAGAAGCATCTTCCACTTAGCTCTTGGTAGGGAAGGGTGGTCCACCTCTGCAAATCCAAAGTGTTCATAGCAAGCTACAAAGTCAAAATCTTCAGAATAATTCATCCAGATGTGCCCTTTCCAAGTTTCCAGTATCCATGTTTTCCCCCATCAAGGTCTTGAGCTTCATAACTTATCTGCCTTGGATAAGCATTCAAATATCTCTGGAGTTCTATAATCCTAACAAGTAGATCAACATATCACTCAACTATGTCTGTCCTCCAGCTACGGGAAATCAGGGCCTCTTTGTAACATACAACATAGGTAGACCGTCTGGCTCTCATAAATAACCATTAACTGCTTGTTAGCATCCTTTAACTCTCATTATCCCTCATCAAGACATCAAAACAACTTGGCAATAACCAATCAACTCTACCAAATTTGTAGGCATTTATTTTCCTATATTTTTCTAATGCCTGCATCGTAACATCTGCCAATGCATTCCCCTCCTTTGGGACATTTTTCCAAATCAATGTCAGTGAATTTAGAAACTTAGCCACCACACTACACACAAGATAATACCAGCTTACAACTGAAGGGTTTTGAAGATTATGGTGCATTGAAATTATTGATAGCAACAACAAAAATTAAATTCTGCTCAACTCCTGACTAGGTTGAATAAACCTATCATTAGCCTTACAGAAGAAAATGCATGCCCATTTCTGTGTATAAGTACTATGTGTCAGTCTTTACTATTTGTCTACATGTGATCTCCAACATGCAATCAAAAACTACAATACACAAAAAAGCAAGAAGAAACAACCCATTATCAAAACAAAATTTTGAAGCCAACTCAGAAATGACACAGGTGTTGGAATTATCAGTCAGGGACTATAAAATAATTACTGTCAAAAGATTTAATGAACAAGGTGCATGCATGAACATTTGGGAAATGTTCACATGCATGACAACATGCATGAATAATTGGGAAACTTTAACAGACATAGAAAGTTTGTTTTTGTTCTTAGCATAATGGAATGCTAGAACTAGAATACATATTAACAAAAATAAAGAATTCTGTAATGGGTTCATAGCCTACTGGACACAGTTTAGGAAAGAATCAGTGAAGAAAAGTCAACAGAAATTATCCAAATCAAGTGCAAGTAAAAAAAAAGTGTGGGGGGAAAAGTAGGCCATTTCAGGGCAATGGGACAATATCAAATACTCAAAAATATATGCAATAGAAACCCCAGAAGAAAAGAGCAAATTGGGGAGAAAGAAATATCTGAGGTGATGTCAGATAATTTTCCAATCATAATGAAAGAAAACAACAACAGATCCAAAAACAATCCAAAGAATCCATTGCAGACTCTCAGGATAAATAAAACACACACACACAAAACACACCTTTAGATGTTCCATAGTCAAACTGCTAAAAACCAAGAATAAAGAGAATGTGATGAAATCTTTCAGAGAAAAAAAACAAACTAAAACATAAAAGAAAAACATGAGAATTTCAGTAAATTTCTCAAAAGAGTACGATGTTAAATGAAATAAGTCAGTCACAGAAAGACAAATAACCATATGATTTCATTCATATGTAGGATATAAGAAACAAAGCAAATGAACAATAGGAAAAAAGAGAGAGAGAAAGGGAAACCAAGAAACAGACTCAACTATAGAGAACAAATTGATGATTACCACAGGGGAGGTGAATGGTGGGATGGGTGAAATTGGTGATGGGGATTAAAGAGTAAGTTATCAAGATAAGCACTGAGTAATGAATAGAATTGTTGAATCAGTATATCATGTACGTAAAACTAATATAACACTATATGTTAATTACACTGGAATTAAAATTAAAAGCTTAATTAATAAAAAGAAAAAATGCATATTTTCAAGAGCCCAACAACCAACTACTTAAGAAATAGAAAATATGATTAAAATCTTTCCCACAGGGAAAACACCTGGTGGGTATCTCCACTGGTATTTTCCACAAGACATTTAAGGAATAAATCATACCAATCTTCCATTAATTCTTCCAGAAAATTAGAAAAGAAAGAAGTACTTCCCAACTCATTGGAGACCCACCTTACCCCAATACCAAAACCAAATACATTTCAAAAAACTTCACACCAATATCCTCCATAAATGTAGATACTGAAGTCTTGAATAAAGTTTACCAAATTTAATCAAGCAATATACTAAAAATTATAATATATTATGACCACTGGCCAGAAATATGACTGGCTTCAAAATATCTGTAAATGCATACACTCATTAAGGTGTATACATCAAATGTGTGTAATTCTTTTTCATTTTTATTTTAATTCCAGTTAGTTAACATGCACTGTAATTGGACACCTGGGAGGCTCAGTGGGTTAAGTCTCTGCCTTCGGCTCAGGTCATGATCTCAGGGTCCTGGGATCGAGGCCCGCATCGGGCTCTCTGCTTGGCAGGGAGCCTGCTTCCCCCCTCTCCCTCTGCCTGCCTCTCTGCCTACTTGTGATCTTTCTCTCTGTCAAATAAATAAAATCTTTTTTAAAAAAATACACTGTAATATTAGTTTCAGGTGTATAGTATAATGACTCAACACTTCCCAACAACACTAGTTGCTCATACAAGTACACTCCTTAATCCCCACCACCTATATAAACCATCCCTCCCCTCACTTCCCCTCTGCTAACCATCATTTGGTTCTCTATAGTTAAGAGTCCATTTCTTGGCTTGACTCTCTTCTTTTTCCCTTTGGTGGTTTGGTTTGTTTCTTAAATTCCACATATGAATGAAATCATATGGCATTTATCTTTCTCTGACTGATTTATTTTGCTTACCATTATACTCTCTAGCTCCATCCATGTCGTTGCAAATGGCAAGATCCCATTCTTTTTTATGGCTGAGTAATATTCCATTGTAAATATATACCACATCTTCTTTATCCACTCATTGATTGATGGACGCCTGGGCCATTTCCATAATTTGGCTATTGTAGATAATGTTGCTATAAACATCTGCGTGCGTGTATCCCTTCGAATTAGTATTTTTGTATTCTTTAGGTAACTACCTAGTAGTGAAATTGCTGGATAGTAGGGTATTTCTATTCTTAACTTTTTTAAACCCTATATAACTGTTTTTCAGACTGGCTGTACCAGTTTTCATTCCCACCAACAGTGTAACAGGGTTCCCCTTCCTCCATCCTCAACAACACCTCAATGCTTCCTGTGTTATTGATTTTAGTAATTCTAACAGGGGTGAGGTGATATCTCATTGTAGTTTCAACTTACATTTCTCTGATGACAAGTGATGTTGAGCATCTTTTCATGAGTCTGTTGGCCATCTGGATGTCTTTGAAAAAATGTCTATTCTTGTCTTCTGCCCATTTGTTAATTGGATTATTTGGTGTTTGGGTGTTTTGTCTTAAAAGTTCTCTACCTATTTTGGATACTAACCCTTTGTAAGATATGTCACTAGCAAATTTCTCCCATTCCATAGGTTGCCTTTTAGTTTTGTTGATTATACCTTCACTATGCAGGAGCTTTTATTTTGATGAAGTCCCAGTAGTTTATTTTTGTTTTTGTTTCCCTTGCTTCAGGAGACATATCTAGAAAGGTGCTAGAGCTGACATCAAAGAAGTTACTACCTGTGTTTTCTTCTGGGATTTTTATGGTTTCAGGCTTATATTTAAGTCTTTAATCCATCTCGCATTTATTTTTGTTTATGGTGTAATAAAGTGGTCCGTTTTCTTTCTTTTCCTTGTTGCTATCCACTTTTCCCAACACCATTTATTGAAGAGATGCCTAAGTTGTACAGGACAGGGGGCTTGGCAAGGATAGAGCTACTGTGCTGCTCCTGGATAGAAGGTAGGAAAACAACCTGGGGGCAGACAGTGTGGAAACAGTGATCTGAAGCATGCCTGGGGCATACAGTAGGGAAATTATTCATACTTCTTGGAGGAAGTCTATGAGAGACAGCATTCGTGGAGACGCCTCTCTTGGAATAAAACAGCTGACCAGCACCATTTCTCTTCCTCTGCCCTCAGCATAAGCACAGAGCCACCTCAGGAAGCAGCAAATTACCTACACTGGCTACCTAACTTGCTTACGCCAAGCCCCTGCACTCCAGAGGAACTGCCCTTCTCAGTCAAGCTTGCCTCAGTCCCAGGGCAACAGGTCTCACACCCAGAAGATCTGCACAAACCCCTGCCCAAACCAACTGGTTTATTGGGTTCCAGTGGAGGTGGTGACAGGTCTTATTTCACAAGCAGACACAAGTACACCTAGTTAAAACTTGCCATATTCAAGCCAGAGATCAAACACTGCCAACAGCATGCAAGGAGTGCCTCAGCAGATGACTGGCCTGAATGATAGAGCAGCCATAATGCCACAGCAGACTTCAGGCAACACACACAGGAGACATCCCTTGAAGCACAAGGGCCAGGGCATTGAATGACCTCATCTTCCTAAAACCATTACTTTCAGGAGCAGAAGACATAACTGACTTTTCTAACACAGAGAAGAAGACAGAGACTTAGATAAAATACCAAGAGAGGAGAATTTATCCCAAGGCCACAGCCAGAGATCTTAGTAAAACAGATATAAGTAAGTCTAATGGAGAACTTGAAAAAACAATCCTAAGGATACTCACTGGGCTTGAGAAAAGAATAGAAGACATCAGTACGAGCCATACTACAGAGATAAAAGGTTAAAAAAGAATCAATCGGAGATGAAGACTGCAATAAACGAGATTGGAAACAGGCTTGATGCAACATACATCAGGCTGGAAGAAGCAGAGGAATGAATTAATGACCTAGAACACAAAATAATGGAAAATAATGAAGCTGAACAAAAGAAAGAAAGAAGAATTATGCAACACGAAAATAGACTTAGGGAACTCAGTGACTCCATGAAACATAATAACATTCATATTACAGGAGTCCCAGGGGAAGTAAGAGAAAAGGGGGCAGAACATTTATTTGAAAAACTAATAGCAAAAAATTTCCCTAATCTGGGGAAGGAAGCAGACATCCAGATCCAGGAGGCACAGAGAACTCTCATCAAAATCAACAAAAGCAGGACAACACCAAGACACATTGTAATTACATTTGCAAAATACAGTGATGAAGAAAAAATCTTAATAGCAACAGGACAAAAGAAGTCATTAACTTGCAAGGGAAAACCCATAAGGCTAGCTACAGATTTCTCAACAGAAACATAGCAAGTCAGAAAGGACTGGCATGATACATTCAAAATGCTGAATGGAACAAATCTACACCAAGAATACTCTATCCAAAAAGGCTATCATTCAGAATAGAATGAGAGAGTTTCCCAGACAAATAAAAACTAAAGAATTTCATGACAACTAAACCAGCCCTGCAAGAAATATTAAAAGGGACTTTGTGAGTGGAAAGGAGAGACCAAAAGTGACAATATGAAGGAAGGAATCACAAAAGCAATAAAAATCAGTCAAAGAACTCACACCAAAAACAAGGATAAAAAATATAATAACATATACCTAAAACATGGGGAGGAGAGGAGAAAAGAATGCATCCAAAGGTGCCTTGCTGGTTTAGTTGGTAGATCATGCAGTTCTTCCTCTTGGGGTCATGAGTTCAAGACCCACAGTGTGGATGGAGTGTACTTAAAAAAAAAAAAAGAATGGGTTCAAATTTGAGCAATCATCAACTTAATGTAGACTGCTATTTCCAGAAGAAGTTATATACAAATCTAATAGTCACCAAATATCAAAAACCCTAATAAACATGCAAAGAACAAATAGAAAGAAATCCAAATATATCACTAAAGAAAATCAACATGAAAGACAAGAGAAGACAAGAGACAAGAAGACAAGAGAAAGACAAGAAAGGATCAAAGAAAAATCTCCAGAAACAATGGCAAAATAAGTAATAAAATGTCAATAAATACACATCTGTCGATAATAATTATTTTAATGTAAATGGGCTAAATGCTCCAATCAAAGGATGGCAGGTGTCAGAATGGATTTTTGAAAAAGGACCATTTATATGCTGCCTACAAAAGACTCAGTTTAGACCTAAAACACCTGCAGATCAAAAGTGAGGGCATGGAGCAACACTCATCACACAAATGGATGTCAAAAGAAAGCCAGTGTAGCAATACTTATATTGGACAAATTAGATGTTAAAATAGACTATAAAAAGAGACAAGGGACAATCCAACAAGAAGATATAATGGTTGTGGGATACCTGGGTGGCTCAGTCTGCTTTCAGTTCAGGTCATGATCCCAGGGTCCTGGATTGAGCCCCAAATCTGGCTCCCTGCTCAGCAGGTAGCCTGCTTCTCCCTCTCCCTCTGCTGCTCCCCCTGTTTGTACAATATCTCTCTCTCTCTCTCTCTCTCTCTCTCTCTCTCTCTCTCTCTCTCTCTCAAATGAATAAATAATCTTTTAAAAAAAAGAAGAAGATATAATGGTTATAAATATTTATACACCCAATATGGGAACAACCGAATATATAAAACAATTCATAACAAACATAAAGCAACTAATTGATAGTAACACAATAATAGTAGGGGACTTTAACACCCCACTTTCATCAATGGACAGATCATCTAAACAGAAAATTAACAAGGAAACAATAGCTTTGAATGAAACACTGGACAAGATGGACTTAGCAGATACATTCAAAACATTTCATCCTAAAACAGCAGAACACACCTTCTTTTCAAGTACACAACAGACATTCTCCAGAATAGAGTACATACTAGGTCACTAGGTAGGCTAATTGGCCCCCCACTCACCCACTTCTGCTGGCCAGAAAATACTAGCAGGGAATTGGGATGCCCCATGCTGCAGCAACAAAGTGGAGTGAGTCAGATCTCTGCTTGCCCTTCCCTGCTGAGTGTACACCCCCACTAAAGGCAAAAAGACAGTGTGAATCAGTGCCTTACTCTCAGTGTGAAGGTATCATCAGGGCCAAGATGGAAGCTGCACTTGGACCCCACCCATCTACAATGGGGCAGCAGGGGTAGACTGCTCCACTTTTGACAGGACGTGTTGGTAGGGCTGAGCAAGAGACTGAAACTATGCAGTCACATGGCCTTGTGCTACACCTCAACATATACTACATAAGATTCAGAATATTATAATAAAATATCCAGGATAACAAGAAAACAATCAAAAATAGATCATCACAGGGCACCTGGTGACACTTAACACTAAACCTGGGTGGCTCAGTCAGTTAAGTGTCTGAATCTTGATTTCAGCTCAGGTCATGATTTCAGGGTCCTGGGATCAAGGCCCACATCAGGATCCGTGATCAGCAGGGAATCTGCTTGAGGGTTCTCTCTCTCCCTCTCGCTCTGCCCCTCCCCTTACTCGAACACTCTCTGTCTCAGGTGCTCTCTCTCTCTTTCTCTCTCCAAAATAAATAAATCTTTTTTTAAAATCCTCATCACACAAAGAACCAGAAATAACACAACTTAAATGAAAAAAGACAATCAATAGATGCCAACACTGGGATGAATCAAATTTTGGGATTATCTCACAGGGATTTTAAAGCAACCATCATAAAAATGTCTCATTGCAAAAAAAAAAAAGAGTTTCATTGCAATTGTGGATTCTCTTTAAATATGAAAAAATAGAAAATCTCACAAAGAAAGTTATAAAAAGGAACTAAAAGGAAATGATAGAACTTAAAAGCACAGTAACAGAAATTTTGAAAACTCACTGAATAACCTCATTAATAAAGATGACTGAAGATGGAATCAGTGAACTTGAAGACAGATCAGTAGAATTTACTCAGAACAGAAACTAAATACATTTTTTAAAAATGAATAAAGCTTCAGGCATCCATGGAACAATTAGAAAAGAGCTAACATTGGTAAAATTGGAGTCCCAGAAGGAAAGAAGAGAGTTGAGCTGATAATTACTGAAAACGTCTCAAATCTGGAAAAAACACATAAGCCTAGAGATTCAAGTACCTGATCAGATTTCAAATAAAATAAAGCCAAAGAAATACACACTCCGATCACAATTAAATTTTGGGATGCTGGTTATTTAGATGTGATATTTACTCAAGCTATGTACTTCCTTTTTGTGAACTTTTTTATGCTTGTTATATTTAAATAGAAGATTTATTTTAAAAGTAAGTGATGAGTCCACAGTCTCTCACGATTCATCTCCCCTTCCGATTTACCCCAATTCACTTTTCCTTTCCTTCTTATAATGTCCTCCATTTTATTCCTTATATTCCACAAGTAATTGAAACCATAAGATAATTGACTTTCTCTGCTTGACTTATTTCACTCAGCATAATTTCCTCCAGACCTGTCCATGTTGATACAAAAGTTGGGTATTCATTCTTTCTGGCAGCTGAGTAATATTCCATTGTACGTATGGACCATATGTAAACCATTCGTTTGTTGAAGGGCATCTCAGCTCTTTCCACAGTTTGGCAATTGTGACCATTGCCGCTATGAACATTGGGGGTACAAATGGCCCTTCTTTTCACTACATCTGTATCTTTGGGGTAAATACTCAGTAGTGCAATTGCAGGGTCATAGAGTAGTTCTATTTTTAATTTTTTAATTTTTTGAGGAATCTCCACACTGTTTTCCAAAGTGGCTGTACCAACTTGCATTCCCACCAATAGTGAAAGAGGGTTCCCCTCTCTCCACATCTTCTCCAACACTTGTTGTTTCCTGTCCTGTTGGTTTTGGCCGTTCTAACTGGTGTAAGATGATATCTCAATGTGGTTTTGATTTGAGTTTCCCTGATAGCTAGTGATAATGAACAACTCTGAGAAACAAGCTGAGGGTTATGGAGGGGAGAAGGGAGGGGGAATGGGTGAGCCTGGTGGTGGGTATTAAAGAGGGCACGTATTGCATGGAGCACTGGGTGTGGTGCATAAACAATGAATCTTGGATCACTGAAAAAAAAATTGTTTTAATAAAAATAAATAAAAGATTAACCCAAATAAATAAATAAATAAATAAATAGTATTTTACTATATGGATATACTGCAGTCTATATATCTATTTATATATTGATGTATATGTTGGGCTTTTTTAGATTTTTTGTGATTATGAATAAAGCTACTATGAGCATCTGAGTAAAAAAAAAAGTAAGTGATGAAATAAAGAGATTTTCACATATAAAAAACTAAAAGTATTTGCCATGAGAAGAACCAGGCCAAAACAAGTTATAAAAAATCAGTGGATTACTAAAATGTCAATATCCTGGTTATACTATAGTTTTGCAAAATGTAACTATCTTGGGAAACTGGTAAAACATAAACGGGATCTCTCTGAGGTATCTCTCTGTATTAGGGTCTAAAATGGAAGAAATCACATGAAAGAAAGAATGTATAACAAGTGAAAATGTAAATATGCAGGTAAATCTAAGTGAACACCTGCAAAATCAGTAAAAGTCATATAGTATGGGGTTTTAACAAAACATAGAGCTTAAAAATATAAATTAAAATGTCATACTAATTGAGATATGAAAGGGAGATAAAGCCCTATATTTCCTTTACTGACTGAGAAGAGAGTAAAGATATTAAGTAACTATAGACTTTGATAATTTTTTGTGCATTTAACAACTAACTACGCCTCAAAATTAACAAAATAAAAATTGGTAGACATATAAAAAAGATAGTTAAGTAGTGCCTGGGTGGCTCAGTCAGTTAAGCATCTGCCTTTGGCTCAGGTCATGATCCTGGGGTTCTGGGATCCAGCCCTGCATCTGGCTCCCCACTCAGCAGGGAGTCTGCTTCTCCCTCTCCCTCTTCCCCTCCCCCCACTCATGCTCTCTTTCAAATAAATAAATAAAATCTGTAAAAGTAAAATAAAATCATGGTGGAATTTTTTACCCATAAAATCAGTAGTAGGACATGACAAAAAATATACAGACTTAAGGCACAAGATTTAAATCTGGACTTAATAAAATATAGAAAATATACTGCACCCAACAAATCCAAAATCCACTTTCTTTTCAAGAACAAACAGCAACAAAAAAGAACAAAAAGAACCTTTTTATGATGACAACCAAAATGAAAATCTCAAGAAATCTCAAAATATTGGAAATATGGATTTGTTCTCTGACCACAGTATAATTAAGCCAGAAATCAATATAAAAATATAACCAGAAAACATTACTATGTTTGAAATTTTTTATAATTTTATTTATTTATTTATTTGAGAGAGAGAGAGCACGACTGGGTGGAGGAGCAAAGAGAGAGAGTCTCAAGCATACATACCACTGAGCACAGACCCAGATCCGGGACTGGATCTCACGACCCTGAGATCACAACATGAGCTGAAATCAAGAGTCAGAGCTTAACTGATTGAGCCACCCAGGCATCCCAGTTTGAAAATTTTCAAATGCACTCCTAAATAACCTTGATATATTTCTGGAACAAGCCTTACAAACTGTGTAGCATGCATATATAAAAATGCTCCCTGTAGCATGTACAGAATTTCCCTGAAATGGAAACAATCTGAACTTCTATCAGTACTAAAATACATAAATCATTTTAATGGTAAATTCATACATGCTATTGCATGTGTTCAGAAAATATCTTAGATATTTCCTGGTCAATGTTAATAATGTAAGTTTCTGCAGGGGCATTGCATGTGCCTGAGGCAAGGCCTGTGACTCCCAGGATCCTGAGCAAAGTAAGCACAATTAGCAGAAAAAGATCATGTTGGTGTTGAGACTGAGGGAAATTCTGTTCCCCAAAATAAAATATTGGCATAAAAGTTTCACATAAGGGGCACCTGGGTGGCTCAGTAGCTTAAAGCCTCTGCCTTTGGCTCAGGTCATGATCTCAGGGTCCTGGGATCGAGGCCCACATTGGTCTCTCTGCTCAGCAGCAAGCCTGCTTCCCCCTCTCTCTCTGCCTGCCTCTCTGCCTACTTGTGATCTCTCTCTCTCTCTCTGTCAAATAAATAAATAAAATCTTAAAAAAAAAAAGTTTCACATAATACAGGTGATGTTAGGAGGAAGGCCTGGGAGTGGGATATGAGTGATGAGTGGGGTATATAACAATGAAACCAAAGGCCTAATAGGAGTGACTTTTTTTTAACAGAAACACTTTGTATGGGGTGGTTTCTTTTTATAAGATGCCAGTAAGCCCGATGATCAGGACAAAGCAAGGAGTCCTAAGTGTCAGAAGTTGAGCATAACTGAGGTTGCTGATGGCAGTGAGAGTCAGTGAGCAGACCATATACTGTTCTGTAATTTTAGCAAGGTTTCTTTAAGAAAGCCTCTCTACACTAAGGCCTGCAACCTGAGGCTGGTAAAGGGGATGGAGAGGAAAAGGTGGGGAGTTTTACTAAACGCCTATTCAAGAGCCCAGCATTGTGTATTTTCAGAAGTGAATTAAAGGCCTAGGTTACTGTTAGTAATGTCTGGAACTCTAAAGTGAGTAAGTGTCTTGTTAATGCCCCTGATATGGCTTCACTGGTAACATGTCTGGAAAGATAGATGAGTAATATTCCCTTCTAAGTGTACACCATGGTCAGAGAATAGTAAGTAGAGGGAGTTAGTGACCCCATAAAATCTATTTGCCATTGGTTAATGGACAGTCCCCAGGGAAATGAGTCTCCTCAACAGTATAGACAGGGGCACATTTTCCCACATGCTGTACATGAGTCAGTCACTACATTATTCAAGGCTGAGGAGGAGAGTCCCTTTCATTCTTCTCAGGACCTCAGGGCAGTGGCTTCTCTGTGGCCTGATATTTCATGGGCCCACCAGTCCAAAGTTAGGTCAGATCTAATGTTGTGCAAATATGTGTCTCAGATTTATCTTTAAATTGTGCCAATTTATCTGCCTGTGCATTGCATTGAACCCCTGGAAACTGAATTTTAGTACATGGAGAATATGTGTGGGCTTGATTTGTATTTTGGGTATCTGGGAGGCAAGAAATTCCCAAAGTGCTGCCATTAGTCAGACCAGATGACCATACAATTAACAATGGCCTGTAGTCTATAAAAATGTGCAGAACGGACCAAGTGTTGGCCAGGACACCCTCTAGTGCTAAGATAACTGCTGACCCATGGGTCCCATCCTTGATGAGGGATGTCCCAGTTTAGGGAATGGAATGCAGCGGCTCTTCAGTAAGCTCTAGCATGCATGACAGTGGTGCTGACACTAGCAAAGGACTGAGGACCTACAAGTTGAATATGCCTAAGGGCCCAGTTTGGCTCCACAATTAGCATTTTCCTTTTCCTAATGAGGCCTCTATGGCCAGGCCAAGTTTGCGGAGTGCTGTCTCAGTGACCAAAGGCACAATGGGCAACTGGGTTCAGAGAATCACAAGCTCAGGACCTATGAAAGCATTTATCTCAACAAGAGCCCACCATACAACCAACAGTTGCCATCCTGATGGTGTGTTGATTTAGCCAGGGAAAACAGTTTCTTGCACCAGAAGCCCATGAACAATTTTTGGCCACTGTGGTAGATCCAGAAACTCTAGAAGGAATGCAAAGAGGTTGCTGAAGCCTCTACAGTGAAGGAGCTTCTGGGTGGACACCCATGGGAGTGCCTATTGTATTGCAATTTAGACAGACTCTACAGCCTTTTGTCATTGGATGGCCCATTCAAAGTGAGCCAATTTGTGCATAACAGCATAATGAATTTAAAGAAAATTTGTAAATGAGGAAGATGTCGCCTCTGAAACCCAAATAAACACAGTAAATGTTGAGTTTACTTTAAAGTAGTAAGTGGTGATGTCAATGAAGAGTTTGCTCCTTACTGAACCAGGTATGGATCATCCCTGGACTGACAAGTCATGTCCAGAGATTTTACTGAAGAAGCAGTGCCTTGAATTTTGCAGGATGCAATTGGAAACTTCCTGACTGGAAGTCTGAATACCCTTGCAGGAGGATGTTATCAATATAATGTCATACCTGTGTTCTTGGACTAAGTTGAACGTGGTTGAGATCTATAAAGGAATGGGCACTGGCAAGGCTCCCCAAATACCTCATGGGGAGGTGAGTTAAATATATCATTTCTTCAAAGGTAAAGAACAATTCATAGAGTAGAACATATCAACCAAATCTGTAACAGCAAAATATTTTCCAGTTGCTGATTCCTATTAATTTCAGTAAAATCAGGTATGCAGACCTTAATGGAGGCTATAAAGGCATTAAGGTTATGGTAATTCACTGTGAAGTGAATTCATTTATTCCAGTTTTGAGCACTGGCCAAACTGGGTTATTAAAGGGAGAGATAATAGGAAGAATGAGAAGGCCAGGCACACCAATCCCCAGGGATCTCGCTCCATTGCTTTAAACTTCACAAACATCCTGTCTGCAGCAGCGTCTCTCACGGAACCTGTTATCATGGTCTCTCTGGACCTTCTCTCCTCAGCCATATGTTTACAACTTGTTCCCAAAGTTGTCAGCAACTGAGGTTCATGTGAAGCGTTTAAACTTAAGTCCACAGGGCATGTTTAGTTTCTTTAGGAAATTGATTCCCATGTGCCTGTTTTCAAAAGAGCAGATAAAATCTGTGTCGCTCTGCCTAACATAGAAACTGCAGAGAAGCCCAAGCCTTGCCTTCTGACTTCAAAATAATCTCCCTTAGAATAAAAATATTAAGGAATTTTCTATCTATCAAATTCCACTCTTCTAATTCTATCATTGCTGAGAGGAGGGTTATTTATTTGTTTTTCTTTTTTATTATATATGTGAAGGACTGTATCTCTCTCAGAAACTATGATTGGATTCTGGTTTGGATTCATAGAATGGAAGGTAATACGCTTGCTAGGTAAAACCCACACACTTGGGTACTTTCATTAAGAGAAGAGTACAATGTTTACCTGTGGAATCTAAGAAACAAAACCAACAAAACAAAAGAGAAACAGACTCATAAATACAAGAGTGAACTGGTGGTTATCAGAGTGGGGAGAAGCTGGGAGGAGGGAAGCAAAATAGGTGAAGAGGATTAAGAGGTACAAACTTCCACTTATAAAATAAATAAGTCACAGGGATATAATATACCACATAAGTGATAATCAATAATATTCTAATAACTTTTATGGTTGTAGATAGTAACTAGACCTATTGTGGTGACCATTTCATAATGCATAAAATTATCAAATCACTATGTTGCGTACATGAAACTAATGTAATATTGTATGTCAATTATAATTCAATTTCTTAAAATAAATAAATAGCCACCTATGGCTAGTGACTCCAGCAACAAAAAGAGAGAGAAGGGTAGAATGTTGATGGGAAGCCAATAGACAGCACATTAAATTTGATGCTTACTCAGAGACTCACATGGCACATCTCACCTTTGATTGACCTCTTAGGAACAACAAGGGAAACATCCCACTGTACTCATTCAGATTGTCAAGGGTGTCAGCACTATATGTTTTTAAAGTCATTGATGTTATTATTCTATACATGTGGATCATGAAGTCAATCAGTTGTGAAAATTGGGATGAAAATGCAGTGCTTGCCAAAGACCACAGGTTAGTACAAACAGGGAAGGGAGGGCTGAAGCCAAATCCAGCTCAAAGTTTAATATCACCTTGTGCTTCCAACAGATTATGGAATAATGGGGAGACTGACAAGAAGGATTCCAAGGATGTGATTTTTTTCTTACCATATTCAAGTGAATTAAAAGGAGCTTTTCTATGGTCTTTGCCTCTGAGTCACAAAAATCCAAATGTGCACACAGGACACTACCACCAAAGTTTCCTTCTTTGGGGATTACCAATTTATCTACAATGGACTCTTGTCAGAAACATGAACGTCCCACTTCCTGGTTTCTATATGCCAAGAAGAGAGAACAGGAAAGTTTAAGGCATGAGAAACTGTCATCCTTAGTTTGCCATTGAGGACTCATTAAGACTTAGCAAAATCCACTCTGAGATGCTGCCTGTGGATATTTCAAAATCTCTATTCTCAGAGATATATCCCAAATCTACCCACAAGACTTGGAACATGGCAGAGAAACATATAAGAAAATTCTAATTAATATGATTTATTGACACCAGAGCCCTGTTCATATAGTCTAAAATGCTCACAATATAATATGAGAGATACTGACCTTAAAGGCCGGGCGCCTGGGTGGCTCAGTGGGTTAAAGCCGCTGCCTTCGGCTCAGGTCATGATCCCAGGGTCCTGGGATCAAGGCCCACATCGGGCTCTCTGCTCAGCAGGGAGCCTGCTTCCTCCTCTCTCCTCTCTCTCTGCCTGCCTCTCTGCCTACTTGTAATCTCTCTCTCTGTGTCAAATGAATAAATAAAAAAAAAAAAAAGACCTTAAAGGCCTATTACAAATGTATGCTTCCAAAGAAATAAGGGTGCAGGAAAAAATCACTTATGCATCAAAACCTTCGACCATAACCATGTGAGGAATGTCCTAATGGTTGCTGAAATAAGGAAGTCAGATTTGGACAATAATGGAGATGAGGATCTATGGTAGACAGCCAATGAAACATCAAATACTACAGGGAAGAGAGAAGAGCACAAGGAGGGAAAAAGGAAGCACAGAAAACAGAACCTGATAAAAATAGTTCTACCAAGAGCACAGAAGTATGGGAAATTAATAGAGTCAAAGGAAAGTGACTTAAATATTCAGATTTTGTAAACATTTTGGGATTAAAGGATAGGTTCAAAATGTTATTCTTCTGGAAAAAAATTGAGTAAATTATTTTGTAATAGAGTTTAAGTGTCTGGGAATATATCAACTTGGGGAATTAAAAAGACTTTAGGAATAAGTCATTCACATAGAAGATATTGGGCTTCCATGGAGCCAAGTTGAGTGCAATGAAATGCTGGTTTAGGTCAACTCCATAGAGAGTAATATATGACATGACTCATTAGGATCAGCTTTGTCTCTCCTACCCCGAGAAACTTGAGTTTTCATCACTCATCTCTCCCCTTTAGATCTCCTAAAGGTCAACCATGAGAAACAGGACATTGACTGAGTTTATTCTGTTGGGCTTCACAGATCAACCTGAGGTCCAGGTTGTGATATGCATCTTTCTGTTCCTCATCTACATGATAAGTGTCCTAGGAAATCTGACTATCATCATTCTCACTCTAATAGACCCTCACCTCCAAACCCCCATGTATTTCTTCCTCCGGAATTTCTCCTTCTTAGAAGTTTCCTTCACATCCATTTTCATTCCCAGATTTCTGACCAGCGTGACAACAGGAAATAAAGTCATCAGTTTTGCTGGATGCTTCATTCAATATTTCTTTGCTATATTTCTTGGGGCAACAGAGTTTTACCTCTTGGCTTCTATGTCCTATGATCGCTATGTTGCCATCTGCAAACCCCTGCATTACCTGACCATCATGAGCAACAGGGTCTGCATACAACTCGTGTTCTGCTCCTGGCTGGGGGGATTACTAGCTATCTTACCCCCAATCATCCTGATGAGCCAGGTGGATTTCTGTGCTTCCAATGTTGTGAACCACTATTTCTGTGACTATGGGCCCCTTCTGGACCTGGCCTGCTCAGACACAAGCCTCCTAGAACTGGTGGTCCTCTTTGTGGCAGTCGTGACTCTGGTAGTTACTCTGCTGGTGGTGACTTTTTCTTACACATTCATTATCAGGACCATTTTGAGGATCCCTTCTGCCCAGCAAAGGACAAAGGCTTTTTCCACTTGTTCCTCCCACATGATTGTTGTCTCCCTCTCTTATGGCAGCTGCATGTTTATGTATATTAATCCCTCTGCAAAAGAAGAAGGCGCCTTCAACAAAGGAATGGCTGTGCTCATTACCTCAATTACTCCCTTGTTAAACCCCTTCATTTACACTCTAAGAAATCAGCAAGTGAAGCAAGCATTCAAGGACACCATCAAAAAGATTGTGAAGCTTTAAAAGACAACACATTTCCATGAAAAATATATTTCACTTACTAAATGGGTGTTAGTGTCTACTATGTTGTAAATGCTAAACTGGCCCTTGAGGATAAATATATGAGTGACATATCTCCTAAGTTCAAGGAATCTGCAGCCTAGTATGACACTGTTGTGTTGACAGTAGAATGACAATGAGTTGACCTAAACTGTAAATTGATGTAGTAAGTTTACCAAAAATAAAAGAACAAGGTAAGTGCTATTAGGAAGAAAAAATGAGGGGCGCCTGGGTGGCTCAGTGGGTTAAAGCCGCTACCTTCGGCTCAGGTCATGATCCCAGGGTCCTGGGATCGAGGCCCACATCGGGCTCTCTGCTCAGCAGGGAGCCTGCTTCCTCCTCTCTCCTCTCTCTCTGCCTGCCTCTCTGCCTACTTGTAATCTCTCTCTCTGTGTCAAATGAATAAATAAAATNACTTTAAAAAAAAAAAGGAAGCAAAAATGAGAATCTATAAAAAGAACAGTTGGAGGGAATGAACTATNACTTTAAAAAAAAAAAGGAAGCAAAAATGAGAATCTATAAAAAGAACAGTTGGAGGGAATGAACTATCTTCCAGAAATGACTTGAAATTTAAGAGGCAAAATATGTTGCTTATTTAGAAGAGTAGAAAGATATGAATTTAGAGTGAAAAAGAGAGGCCATAATGAAGGTAATTTTTAATTACCAACTACGGAGTCGGTGGACATTGGTGAGTCAAGAGAAGTTTTGAGAAAGGAAGTAATATTATCAGCATTATGTTGAAGGAGATCTGGCATTGGCATTGTTCTTCCTCAGGGAGCCCTGGAGACTATGCTTCAGACAAAGTGTCAATAATTTTGATTCTCCTCCCCTTTGTCATTCATCATTCAATTGTAGCCATTACAGATTTCATCCTTCCCTAAAGGAAAATTAAAAGGATATACATTTGGTACACTTCTCTCCAAATAAGAGAACCCTCAAGATTTTGTCAGCTTCCACATCCATTTTCCAGAAGTTGTGGATAGAAGAGGTTTCTAGAGCCAAGGGTAAAAGCCTTTTGCTTCTAGACAGGATCTATTGTTGCTTTTCTAGCTAGGATCATTTAGGTTAATGGCTGAGATCTCCCAGTGTCTCTCTCTCTCTCTCTCTCTTTGGTAGTTGCTGGTGATTTTTTTTTTCTCTTGTAATTTTATTTTCATCTGTTTGTTTATTTTTATTAGATATTAGAAAGGACAAATTCTGTGATATGACTCCATTCTTTTAACTTTTCTCCGAGTTTTTTTGTTTATAACATAACCCATGGATGCCTGTTTCATAAACAGGTAATGCATATAAAATATAATACGGTTTTATATTTAGAATTTAGAATGTATAAGTCCTGGCAACCAAATGGAAATAGACTACTCTACCAAGAGCTCTACACATAGATTCAAGGTCACAGCAGCTTGAATATGAACTGGTGGTAGTAGGGCTCAACTTGAAGGAACTAAGAACATTTTTGGAAATCTGAGTACTTCCATATAGTTTAGTAACATCTTAATGCATTGTAGAATGCTGGTTTCTGTTTGAGGTACAAGTGGAATGTCATCTGGTGTGTTCATGTGCTTTATATGTGGTAATATTGTTGAGTGGAATGATGCTTCTTGGGCATTTAAGAAACAAGCTGTATTGGGCTGGTTATGAGAGAAAATTTCCAGAACCGCAGAAAATATTGAAGAGTGCATGGTATTTAGAATAAAGGGTCTTTTATGTAAAGGTGTTGATATTTTGAATATCTGGATTTCTTTGGTGGCTAAACTAGAAATTAGTGATGGCTTTTAATTTATTACAAATTGTTGGGGAACATCATCAAAAAGACATAACTCCACTGACTGACCGATGAGCTGGGTCCAGGGGGGTGACCACAGAATCCTTGCCCCATCCCCTGTGCTTGGGAGGTGGGTTCCACTTGCCTTTCCTGTTCCCAGGGGCTGCTCCAAGGACACAGCTTTGAGATAGTGATATGGTGTTGACAATACCTGCACCATTTACATGACTGAACCCAGCGTGGGCCTTTATAAACTCTTAAGGCAGTTTAAGAACACTAAGCAGGGCTTCACCCAGCCTTCATAATATAAGCATTTAGAAGTTAATTTGGGAAGGAACATATCACCCTCTGAATGTCTAAAAAAGACAGGTCATGCTCTTCTGAAACTATTCACTAAACTGGCTTTATGCTAGCACGTACTTGGAACGTAATCCAAGTCATAGATAAGCAAAGGAATGAGTTTATTGATTCTGCAGCTGAGCATTTGGAATGTTCAATTTCTAAATGTATGAGCTGGTGGGCTTTCTCCCTCCTGTCACCACTGTAGATGAGAATTAAAGAGGGGCCCCTGGGTGGTTCAGTCAGTTGAGCATCCGACTCTTGGTTTTGGCTCAGGTCATGATCTCAGGATAGTGAGACTGAGCCCCACTTGAGCTCTGTCCTGAGCATGGATCTCAGGAGAGTGAGAGGACAAGAAAGTGAGACTGAGCCTCACACTGGTCTCTGTCCTGAGCATGAAGCTTGCTCAGGATTCTCTCCCTCTCTCTTTACCACTCCTCCACCCCACTTTTGCATGCACACCCTCTTGCTCTCTCTAAAATAAAATACAATTAAAAATTATTTTGAAAGAAGAATCAAAAGAAACAGGTTTGTTTAGCTACTAGTATTCTCAGGATAACATTAGAGCCGCACTAGAGCAAGCAGATAATAAAAACAAGGGCGGCCACGCTTCAGCACCATTTCCTCTATCTGATCTACTTATCCCCTAGAGATTATGGACCACAGATTACACATCAAGACAGTTGGTATTCCCCCAGTGCTGCTCCTTGCAAGATGTTAAAAATAAAATCCAAAAGAAAAAAGTATTTTTTAAGATGGCAGGTTATGTAAGAACAATTCTATAATGATTTGAGCTATCTGGCCTGAGAATCATCTTTGCCATTTTTTTAAACTCATCCAGAAGGGGGTGGCTCATTCGGTTAAGTGCCCAACTCTTAATGATGGCTTGTCATCACTAGCCAGTAGAGCTAAAGCTATACAAAGGTCATGTGTTCTGAAGCCAAAATAACCACCAATTTTAGGAATATATCCACTGGGGGAAAGGAGCAAGATTACACACCAGACAACACATGATACAAAGAAGTATTACTGAAACAAAAACAGCAAGAATTTAAAATAAGTATAATTTTGGAGCACCTGGGTGGCTCAGTCAAATAAGTGTCTGCCTTTTCGTTAAGTCATGATCCCGAGGTCCTAGGACTGAGTCGGGCTCCCTGCTCAGCAGAGAGTCTGCCCCTCCCCCTGCTCATGCACTCTCTCTTTCTCTCTCTCTCTCAAATAAATAAATAAAATCTATAAATAAATAAATAAAATAAGTATAATCTCCTCAAAAAGATAAGAATAAAGGAGTGAGGAGCCTCCAAGTACCAGCTCCAGCTCCAGCTCACAGGTCAACCAGTGGGGGGCATGTCTTTTTGATGATGTCCCCAACAATTTGTAATAAATTAAAAGCCATCACTAATTTCTAGTTTAGCCACCAAAGAAATCCAGATATTCAAAATATCAACACCTTTACATAAAAGACCTTTTATTCTAAATACCATGCACTCTTTAATATTTTCTGTGGTTCTGGAAATTTTCTCTCATAACCAGTCCGATACAGCTTGTTTCTTAAATGCCCAAGAAGCATCATTCCACTCAACAATATTACCACATATAAAGCACGTGAACACACCAGATGACGTCCCACTTGTACCTCAAACAGTAACCAGCATTCTACAATGCATTAAAATGTTACTAAACTATATGGAAGTACTCAGATTTCCAAAATTGTTCTTATTAAGTTATATTACAAAGCTGTAGTAATCAAAACACTATGGTACTTTCATTTTAAAATGAAATAAAAATAATCCATTAATGTAATTCACTATATCATTTGAAAATTAACTAATCTATCATAATTTTATTTTCATCCTCATGTTTACTTTAGCTAGATATTATAAAGGGCAAGTTCTGTGGTATGACTCCATTCTTTTAACTTTTTCCCAAGTTTTTGTTTTTGTTTATAACATAAGCCGTGGATGCCTATTTCATAAACTGATAATGAACAGAAAGTAGTAATATGGTTTTATATATTAGAATCTTCCAAATTATGAGTCTTAGCAACCAATGGGAATAGAGTACCCTACCAAAAACTCTACATGTGGATTCAAGGATAACAAAGAACAAAGTTGTCTTTGATGCCTTCTGACCTACTTATCAGTTCTCAAAAATACTTATGAACAGAATAAACAGGATGTTAACTATAGAGAACAAACAGAGGGTTATGGGAGAATAGGTGAAATAGGTGATGGAGACTAAGAACACATTTATCATGACAAGGATGGAAAACCGTATAGAATTATTGAATCACTATACTGAATACCTGAAACTAATATAACACTGCGTGCTAACTCTACTGGATTTAAAATGAAAAACTTAATTAAAAAATTTACCAAGAGTTATTACAAACTACATTATCAATATTTGACAGGGACACAAATATTCATCAAGGAGCAAGGTCTTAGGTAAACATTTTGTCATTTTCTCCGGGGATTTTGACAAATTGTACTGCTTACAATTTGTAGCCAAAAGAGCTATATCTTGAGCAAATTAGTGAATTCTGATTACAAAATCCCCTGAGCACCACTTGTTGTCTTCCCAGAATTGATCCCCTGAGTCTATAAAGCAAATGTCCTCTTTCATTGAATGTAACCTGTTCAGAAGTCTCTTGCATGGCCTAAAGCTTCAGAACCTTAGATTCCAAGGGGGAACCATAACCACAGCACAAAGAGGAAGCTTCCACTCCCATCTCAGACTCTCCCTGACCCTTCTGCTGCATGGTTTAGATGCTGAGTAAGCAACAGAATTTTGTCCTTGGATAGCTATGTTTTAGGACTATTGCTACTGAAGGGGAAGATATGTTGGAGACCAGAGAGGAAAGAAGAATGAGTCAAGAAAAGATTTCTGTGGAATGTAATCCTGTGACTATTTCTACAGAATTGTCTCCACATTTTGCTACAAATGAGCTCTTTTCATAAAACCACATAGGACTTTCCAGACTGCACACTCCCTGCTCCCTCCTTGAGGGATCTTCAGAGACCTGACAAGCTTGTGTTGTCCCTGGGCTGGTGAGTTCCTGAGACCACTTCTCAGATAACCAGTCATTGTGCAGAAAGGGAGATTGTGGCAGATCACAGTTTCCCTTGCCAGGGCCCAGAAATGACCCAAGACCCAGGTTTCTGATATACTAGGCAAGTTCTCTATTGCTCCTGGGAGCTTCCTTGCACTCATTCTGAGAAAACCACTGGCTGAGAAACCTTTTTTTTAAATGAAGCTAAAGGATAATCCTCTCCAAAAAGAAAATGGGCCTCTTTGCAAACACTGGCTGGCTGGGGGAGGAGAGACAGGCAACAGACCCCCAAGCAAGAATTTTCCAAACTTTATTAATCATACATCCTATCAGTGAAAATTTTTAAATGAAGTTGAGGAAGTGTCATCAATATATGTGTATGCGTTCATTAATTTTTAAATTATTTACATATAGTGATATAGAAATGTATAGTTTATGCTTTAAAACATACATAGAACATATCTTTTTCAACAACAAAAAAAAAAGAACATACCTTTTTCATGAAATATAGTTGCCTGACAATGTTACATTAGTTTTAAGTAAGGCCTGAAACCATAAAACTCCTAAAAGAAAACATAGATGATAACCTCTTTGACAGTGGTCTTAGCAACATTTTTTTTTTGGAGAAAGAGAATTTTTTATTTTTTTATTTTTGTTAAAAATACTCCATATTCTTTTTTTTTTTAAGATTTTATTTATTTATTTATCAGAGAGAAAGAGAACACAGCAGGGGGAGCAGCAGGCAGAGAGGGAAAAGGGGAAGCAGACTCCCTGCTGAGCAAGGAACCCAGTGCAGGACTCAATCCCAAGCCCCTGGGATCATGACCTGAGCCAAAGGCAGTCACTTACCTAACTGAGCCACCCAGGCATCCCTGGAGAAACAGAATTTTTTAATGAGCTAAAAATAAATTCCATAGTTTATCAATTTCAAGACATTCATTTCAACATCTCTGAAATTGGAAGGCATCTTATAACCAATGTTATTTTAGCACGGAGTCACTGTCTAGTTAGGGTAGCATTTT
This sequence comes from Ailurus styani, assembly GCA_002007465.1. Lineage (NCBI taxonomy): Eukaryota > Metazoa > Chordata > Mammalia > Carnivora > Ailuridae > Ailurus > Ailurus styani. The sequence continues at coordinate 1,121,816 of LNAC01000236.1, forward strand.
TCTTAATGGTACATAAAATAATAGTGTAATTCACGTTGAATTATACCTTAGATTTTATGAAATACATTGAACTAGAAAGTTCTCATAACTCCTTCCCATACATGAATCATCTGGCACACCCCGCAATGTGGGTGCCCCCCACATTTAAAGAGCAGTGAAGGGGACCAAGGGGTCTTGGGCCATTGGTCTCAAATGAAAAAGAGTGAGAAAAAAATCCCTCATAAGAATTCCATAGATTTCCCCAGGAAAAAAATCCTTTTTCTATTCATAATACAATATGTCTGAGAGCTTCAGAGAATCTGATTAAGGCAAGGAAACATTCAAGTGGCTTGCACTTATTATTTAGATTTTTTTTTTTTTTTAGATTCTCAGCATGGCCCTGGGCTAATAGTTAATTTCTGCGAGGTTTACCTTTCTTATCAAAAACTGGTGCAAACCATCCTAACAATCTTCACAGGTAACTATACACGCCAGGAATCAGTATGAGAAAGGGGTCTGAGCACCTGAATAGACATTTTTCCAAAGAAGACATACAGATGGCCAACAAATACATGAAAAGATGCCAACATCACGAATCATCAGGGAAATGCAAATCAAAGCCACAATGATATGTCACCTCACATCTGTCAGGATGTCTATTATCAAAAAGAAAAGGGGTAACAAGTGCTGGTGAGGATGTAGAGAAAAGAGAACCCTTGTGTGCTACTGGCAAAAATGTAAACTGGTACAGTCACTATGGGAAACAGTGTTGAGGTTCCTCAAGAAACTGAAAATAGAACTACCACTTGACCCAGCAATCCCACTTCAGTGTTTATATCCAAAGGAAGGAAAATCGTTATCTCAAAGAGATACCTGTACTCTTTGCAGCATTATTCACAGTGATCAAGGTATGAAAATAACCTAGCTGTCCATCAATGGATGAATGGATGAAGAAAACGTAATATAGATACAGCCTCGAAAAAGAAGGCAGTCCTGCCATTTAAAATAGCATAGATGAAACTGCAGGCCATTATGCTAAGTGAAATAAGCCAGACAAAGACAAATACTGTATGATACCTTTATATACAGATTCTAAATAAAAAGTTAAACTCGTGGAAACAGAGAGTAAAATGGCAGTTATGACGGGCTGGAGGGTGGGGAAATGGGTAGGGAGTTGGTAAAAGGGTACAAGCTTTCTGTTATAAGATGAACGATGTCTGAGGGTCTAATGTATAACATAGTGACTACAGTTGATAATACTATATTGTATAATTGAAATTTCCTAAGAGAATTGAACTTAAATGTTCTCACCAAAAAAAAAAAAAGAAGAAGGAAAAAGGTTACTACGTGAAGTGACGATTGTGCTAATCAACTGTGCAGGGGGAGTCCTTTCACAATGTATACATATACCAAGTCATCACATTGTATACTTCAAATATCTTACAACTTTATTTGTAAATTATACCTCAACAAAGCTGGTGGGGGAGAAAACGAGTCTGAGTAAAAATAAGCAAGATACTCCAGATGCAAATGTCAGACAATTTTTTTAAAGATTTATTTACTTATTTATTTATTTTAGAGGAGGGGGCTGGGAGAAGGGGCAAAGGGAGAGAGAGTCTGAGGCAGACTCCCGCTGAGTGCAGAGCCTGATGAGGAGCTTGATCTCACGACCCTGAGATCATGACCTGAGCTGAAACCAAGAATCAGATGCTTAATCAACTGTGCCAGCCGGGTGCCCCCAGACGATTTTTAATAAGGGTTCAATATAAGCGAACAGCAAGGTGAGTGAAAAGCGCTTCTGATTCCAAAATACATGCTACATATGTGAGCCATGCCTTAGGAAGTAGAAGACTTTGTTGTGAATACAGATCTGAGAAGGCCAGTGCGTCTACAGAGGAAGGAAATGTAAGTGCTGAGATACACAAATGGACAGAAAACAGTCCCTGAGCTCCAGGTGTTTGTGGTCTGGTGGGGAAGACAAGCTCTATCCTACATCACTGACTCTACAAAAATATAACGGAGACACAAACCATGTGCTACTGGGGCTGGGAGAGAGCAGGTGACTCAGTCTAGGGCTTCCAGGAAAGGCCTCATAGAAGGCCTGGATCTTGGAGGATGGCTGGATCCTAGGCTGGATCTTGGAGGATGAACAGGTGTTTGCCAGTTCTAAAGAGAACTGGGGGAACAGCAGAGAATTCTTTGTAGCATTTCTCAGAGGAAGTAAAAGAAAGAATAAAATGAAAGAAATAAAAGAGGAAGGGAGAGGGGAATAAAAGAAAGAAAAGAGGAAGGGAGAAGGGAAAGTCACTGACATTCAATAATTCTTCAAAGATTCTGAAAAGAGGTCTTTTCTGACTAGGGAAGAGTCTCCAGAAGCTTCTGCTCCACTTCCCCAAATCCACACAGAGACAGTGGACAGGTAAAGGAATGATGGACATAGAGAGAAGCTTTCCTTTTCTTCATCCTAATTTCTGATGCCCCTATCCACCCAGGCTTGCACATTTCTGGAAAGGGCTGAGGTCTGCCATGGCCAATCGGACCATAGTGACTGAGTTCTTCCTCCAAGGCCTGACAGATACCAAAGAGCTTCAGGTGGCAGTTTTCCTGCTGCTGCTGCTCGCCTACCTTGTGACTGTCTCTGGAAACCTGGTTGTCATCAGCCTGACCTTGCTGGACACCCGCCTGCAAACCCCGATGTACTTCTTCCTCTGGAATCTGTCCTGCCTAGAAATTTGGTTCCAGACCGTCATCGTGCCCAAGATGTTGCTCAACATTGCCACAGGGACCAAGACCATCAGTTTCGCTGGCTGCATCACTCAGGACTTTTTCCACATCTTCCTGGGAGCAACAGAGTTCCTCCTCCTCACAGCCATGGCCTATGACCGGTACATCGCCATCTGCCAGCCCCTCCGCTATCCCATCCTCATGAGCAACAGAGTCTGCACGCAGCTCATCCTCACCTGCTGGCTGGCCGGGTTCTCCTTCATCATCGTGCCTGTCATCCTGACCAGTCGGCTTCCATTCTGTGACACCCACATCAACCACTTCTTCTGTGACTATACGCCTCTCATGGAGGTGGTGTGCAGTGGGCCACAGGTGTTAGAGATGGTGGACTTCACCCTGGCTGTGGTGGCTCTGGTCAGCACTCTGATGCTGATCACCATATCCTATGTCCAGATCATCCGGACAATTGTCAGGATCCCCTCTGTCCAGGAGAGAAAGAAAGCTTTCTCTACCTGCTCCTCCCACATCATTGTGGTCACCATGTGCTATGGCAGCTGCTTCTTCATGTACGTCAAGCCCTCTCCAGGAAAGGGGGTTGATTTCAACAAAGGAGTGTCTCTAATCAATACAATTATTGCCCCCCTCTTGAACCCCTTCATCTATACTCTCAGGAACCAACAAGTTAAACAAGTAGTGAAAGACCTGATCAGGAAAATGGGTTGGCTCCAAAATAAACGACAGCCCTAACAAGGCTCTTTCTAGGAAAACATGACTCTCCTCCCCAGAGTCCAAGAATTCTACAAAAAGTATTTTCAAGGTTAAGCTTTCATGAATAGTCCTCTTCGAAATCTTTAAAGCTTTTCCAGCTTCCACCCATTCCCTCATCCCAAAGTCACTCATATATTCTACATCTTTGTTATGGCAGCACGCCACTTCCAGGTACCAAAATTTGTATTGATTGCCTATTGCCACTTAACGAGTTACCCACAAAACTCAGTGGCTTAAAACAACAAACAATCATTATCTCATCATTATAGTTTCAGTGAGCCAGATGAGCTAGGTAACTCGGGCTTAAGGTGATTCATGAGGTTGTAGTCAAGCTGTCATCCAGGGCTGTGGCCTCAACTGAAGGCATGACTGAGGGGGCATGTGCTTCCAAGTTCACTCACTTGGTTGTTGGTGGGACTATGCCTATGGGACCAAAATAAATGCTCCTTGTGAGACCAGGGAAGGAGGGAAAGAAAAAAGAGATGTGGAGTTATTCTTAGAAAATATATTGTAGGGGTGCCTGGGTGGCTCAGTCGTTAAGCGTCTGCCTTCGGCTCAGGTCATGATCCCGGAGTCCTGGGATGGAGCCCCACATCGGGCTCCCTGCTTGGCGGGAAGCCTGCTTCTCCCTCTCCCACTCCCCCTGTTTGTGTTCCCTCTCTCACTGTGTCTCTCTCTGTCAAATAAATAAATAAATAAATAAGAAAGAAAGAAAATATATTGTAATATATTGTCACCTGAGGAGTGACTGTGGAAGTCGCTGAAACATCAACAGCATTCCTGGGCTCGGGTCGTTGAATGCAATGGCCCAGTAGGAGCAGGATCCCGTGATCCCCAGCGGCAGGGCACAGGTTAGGAGCTATGAAAGAATGTAATCCCAGCCCCCCCTTTCTGCACCTGGTGAAGGCTAGCCAAACACCTCGCTCCTCCTTTACCCCAAGACTGCCTCCCTGCGTGCCTGCGTGTAGGAAAGGATGCAGATCTGCTTTGAGGCTTCAGGGTATTTGCCATCCCTTTGTGCTCCTTCCCCACTCTTGGAGGCATCTGTCCTTGCCTTTCTGATTAAACAAACAAGCAAACAAACAAATAAATAAATAAAACTATGTGCAGTAAAGAATTAATAAATAAATAAATAAATAAATAAATAAATAAATAAAGCTATGTGCAGGCTTCAGCAGCTGCTGCTCTCCTTTGCAGAGGCAGCCCTGCACGGCCACTCAAATTGGTGCCTGAGAACTTTATTTCAGTGCAGGAGAGGAGGGTAAGACGGGGGCAAGAGTCTGAACAGGGACCACTCAAAAACACAGCAGTGTCTAAATGCTCCTCTGTATGGTGAGGCAGCTCTGCAACTCCAGGAAGACAGGCTCTGAAGAAGATATTGAGGGGAAATTTGAGCTGCACACACTGTCCCAGACCTCCTCGGACTCCAGCTACACCATCAGAGACACCACTAATGGACTTCCAGCACTTAGTCCACACTCACCTTCCTGACCTTTCCCCCACGCCCCTCATGCCCAGCCCATCACATCCAGTGTCACCCCGCTCTTCCTCTGCTTCCAAGATAGCATGATCCCAAAGAAATATGAGGCCCCGAGGCCTGCCTGTTGGGGTTTCATGCCTCTCCCTTCAAACCTGGCCCTCAGGGCTGCTCCTGAGAGAAATCTATTTCCTTACCTCTAAAATCCCTGACAAATATCCCTGTGAGATAATATTTCTCTCTTGAATTATGTGATCCCTGCCCCTTCCCACTTTTTTTCCTTGGTGAGCTTATCACCTACTTTTCAGGAGAAGATGAAGCTGTACAGCCTAAGCTCAGAAACACCCTCTCCTTTCATGTCAGTGTATCTCTGGCCCTGCACCCACTTTCTCATCCTTGCCCCTCTCTCAGAGGACAAGGGATCCTGGATCTCTGTTACCTCAAAGGATGCAACACATGGCACGAGGCATTCAAAAAGAACACAAACTCTCAAGCTAAGCAGGCCTATATTTAGATCCTACTTCTCCTGTTTTCTAGTTAGGTGGCCCTGAGCAAGACACTTCATCTCTCTGACTTGGTTTCCTCTTCTAAAAAATAGTCTGCAGTAGAAAACATTTGATGCTTCCAGCCCATTTCTTACCCCAGAGCTGATCCTTCACCCCAGAAGTGAGTCCCTATTCCCTTTGTACACTTGCTTCCCCCACGCTGCTTCTCTTGAGGTAACAGAGAGAAATATCTCCTCCTCTGAGAGGGGTTGGTTCCCCAAACTAGTGCCAAATCATTCCCATTTATATCTGTGGCACCACCATCTTTTCACTCTTTGGGACTAGACATCTTGAAGTCATCACTGACTCTTCCCTGCAATCTGTCACCCACCCCTGCTGTCTCCTCCCTCAAAATGGTTCTCAGATTCACTCTACCCCTGTATTTCAACACTCAGCACACAGGTCACATGTCAAATATCAGAGACTGCAAGAGATGGTCTCACATTCTTTGCTTCCCTACAGCCACTCTCTTTGGTACTACCTTCCCACATGGACTCTGGCTCTGGCCACGTGGCTTGCTTCAGACATTGTGACAGTAGCAACAGAATGCAAGCAGAAATTCAAAAAGCCCTTGGAACTGTCCGACTGCCATGTGAACAAGTCTGGGCTATCCTCTAGATGATAAAAGACCGAAGGCCCCCTTGCCACTGTTGCCTTTACTGATAATACACACACACACACACACACACACACGCGCACACCCTGCCCAGGTGGCCAGCAGCCAACTGGCAATGCATGAATGAGCGCATCAAAAACCAAGAAGAACCATCCAACTGAGCCCAGCCCAAGTTGCCAACCCTCAGAATCATGAACTAAATAAATGTGGTTGTTATAAGCCACAAAGTATTTGAGTGGTTTATTACCCAACAAAAATCAACCAGTACACCAAACAAAAGTAAGTATATATGGTAAACACATACTGTGTCCTGGTTAAGGACCCAAGATTAAGGAGTTCAAGTTGGCTTGGTCAGAACTCCATCTCTTCTCATCTATAGTCACAGGCCAGAGAAAGTTACCAAGAAATAGGCCCTAAACAGAAGGCACACTGAGGCAAAATTATTCATTTTTCTTCTGGGGCATTCCATGTCTTCCTCGCAGGTAATCTGGCCCCTAAAGTGAGACACAAATGGGGATGTTGCCCCAATAGACTTTGAAAGTCTATTGCGCCTGGGTGGCTCAGCCAGTTAAAGCCTCTGCCTTTGGCTCAGGTCATGATCTCAGGGTCCTGGGATTGAGCCCCACATCGGGCTCCCTGCTCAGCAGGGAGCCTGCTTCCTCCTCTCTCTCTGCCTGCCTCTCTGCCTACTTGTGATCTCTCTCTCTGTGTCAAATAAATAAATAAAATCTTAAAAAAAAAAGAAGAAGAAAGAAAAGAAAAGAAAGTCTTATCCCAAGGAGCCTGATTTGAACATTCTCTGTGTGCAATGAGGTTTTAAAGTTTCCCAGAAAACTCAGAAACCACCTGGAGCCTCAAGTCCCCACACTCTTGTCAGGAGCATTTCTAGGACACCCTTCTCCAGGAACTCTGTCCCCAGAGAATAAAGTTCTCACATGAAGGCCATGGTCTACAAGAAAGAAACCTGGAGCTCCCCAGGCTATGTGTCTATTTCTCAGAAGCTGTGGGAAACAGTCAGACAGGAAGACGATGTGCTGATTCACTCACTTCTCAGCCCAAATCAGTCTTAATTGAATGTATCCCTTTCCTTTCTCCAAACCCAGTAAAGACACAATTTATGAGCCAAGTCCAAAGCAGACAAATGTTCTACATGCACACATTTTTTTTTTAAGATTTTATTTATTTATTTCACAGAGGGAGAGAGATCGCAAGGAGGCAGAGAGGCAGGCAGAGAGAGGGGGGGAAACAGGCTCCCTGCTGAGCAGAGAGCCCAATGCGGGCCTCGATCCCAGGACCCTGAGATCATGACCTGAGCCGAAAGCAGAGGCTTTAACCCACTGAGCCACCCAGGCGCCCTACATGCACACATTTTGTTCTCATCTCAAGCGCCAGCACGTTGTATCAGTACCTCATAAATTCATTCCACCTTCCACTTTGAAGTTATTAGGATGTGAAGGTAATTCTTTTGTGAGGCCCCCCACCAGAACTGAGGAATGCGGAGAGAGATTGAAGACCCAGAACGCCACTTAAAACGTGTACCTGCTGAAGAAACCAGATTCTCAAGGCACAGAACCAGAGACAATCCGGTAAATGGCTCTCTCTGTAGTGGGATTTTCCATTTTTACAATGTCACACTGACACCACAGTTTCAGAAACTCAGAGGATTTAAGTTCTCAAACAATGGAATCACAGTCCCAGGAATGATCTAAACAAACACCTCCCTCTATTAAGGATTTTTGCTGTTTTGTGTTTTGTTTTGTTTTGTTTTGTTTTGTTTTGTTTTAGAACATGTCAACTACGGTGCCTGGCACAAAACTGACCAACCCTAACAAATATAACTTAGTCAAACTTTAATTCATAGCTTAATTTTTATCACTGCTATGTCTCATGTGGGTGTGGTCAGGTTACGAAAGGCATTGTGAGTACTTTTTACTGTTCTTAATGCCTGCTCCTTTTAATACCTGTTGATTCGGAGGGCACTCTCCCTGCGGTGCAGATACTTTCATGTGTAATTTGGATAAAAATTAATTCAATAAGAATTAATTAAAAGTTGTGTTTATGGAGTTAATAAACTCATCTAGGCATTTTTAGTGACTTGCTTTAATAATTAAGCATCAACAAGTCAGACCTCGGGAGATGTCTGCCCATAGGGAATTTAGAAATTTAAGTGATAACAGTCGTATTAGTAGGATAATTTTTTTAATTGTTGAGTAATTTTTTTCTAGTCTGTTAAGGTTAAAAATTATGGGGATTTTTTATTTTAGGGCTTAGTTAAATGTATTTTTATTTTAACTTTAATCAAAGAAAATACCAGGTCTGGGGAGATGCCTTCTATGAAAATTTTATGAATTTAAGTGGCATGCTGATATTAGTAGGAAAGATTGTTTAAATAAATGGTTGAGTAGTTTTTCTGATCCACCAGGACTGAGAATATAAATATTTTTTGTTTAGAACACTGAAGCGGAGTACTCACAGATTAAACTCTGTTTAGATACAATTCCCAACAGCAGTCTAGGGACTCTCAATAAAAATTAAAAGACCAAAGTAAAATCCTTATAGAAAATAGTCAGAATTGAGTATACATCTGCTGTCTACTGTTGCTGCATAGCTCAAATAGGGAAAAACAGTGACTTGGGAGTTTTCTCTTCCTCCCTTTCTAATAACAGGTGCCAAGTCTTTCTATGAAGGGAAGGAGAGGATGGAGCCTGTACCGCTCTAACTTTTCATTCTGCTTTAATATGTGCACAATCACCTCCGTGCATATCCTAGATGAGAAGCATCTTCTAGGGGTGGGGGACTGGAGGAAGGGGGGGAGGGAGAGGAGGGGAGGGAGGAAGAAAAGGGGGAAATAAAAGAGAAGAAAGGAAGGAAATGGGGAAAATAAGAAGAAAGAGGGGAGACAGAAACCCTGATTTTGAAAGTGCTATTTACAAATATATTTTCAGGTGTTCAAAGCATGGGTTCTGCAAAAATACTTTCTACTTGGGAATTTCCTTTTAAGTATAAATTTTTCAAAACTTTATAGAGGCATAAAATTTTATTTGTAAAGATGTGAAAAATATTTTTTGAAACTTCTATTTAGAAAATGATGTTGAGAAAGCGGAGCCCTCTTACATTGTGGGAATGCAATGCAGCAATCTGGAAAACACTATGGAGTTTCCTCAAGAAGTTAAAAATAGAGCTACCCTATGACCCAGCAATTGCACTACTAAATATTCACCCCAACGATACAGATGTAGTGAAAAGAAGGAGCACATCCACCCCAATGTCATAGCAGCAATGTCCACAATAGCCAAACAGTGAAAGGAGCCAAGATGTCCTTCAACAGGTGAATGGATAAAGATGTGACACGTATATACAATGGAATATTACTCAGCCATCAGAAGGGATGAATACCCACCATTTGTATCAACATGGATGGAACTGGAGGGGATTATGCAAAGTGAAATAAGTCAAGCAGAGAAAGACAATTACCATATGGTTTCACTCAAATGTGGAACATAAGGAATAGCTCAGAGGACCACAGGGGAAGAAGGGATGGAAAACTGAATGGGAAGAATTCAGAGAAGGAGACAAACCATGAGAGACTCTGGACTCCAGGAAACAAAGTGAGGGTTACAGAAGGGAGGGGTGAGGGACAGGGTACCTGGGTGATGGATATTAGGCACGTGTGGTGATGATCATTGGGTGTTATATGAAACTAATGAATCGTTGAACACTACATCAAAAACTAATAATGTACTGTATGTTGGACAATTGAACATTTAAAAAAAAGATGACTATATGGGCAGCAGCTGTCATACAAGTTTTTCAGAGAGGTGAATGCACCCAATTCGGGGGGGCAGCTGGTGCCAGTGCTGAAAACTGTCCAGCAGCAAATTCTTCCAATTCTTGAGTCTAGTGATGATATTCTTCAATATGTTGAACAATTAATTTTGCAATTATTAAATATGCTATGCCAAGCTCAGCCCTGAAGTGCTTCAGATGTAAAGGAACGTGTTCAAAAAAGTTTCCCCTCATCCAATTGTTAAGTGGGCAATAGCCGATGCCCAATTGACTACTGGAAAGAGGAAGAGCAGAAGCCCTTTATCTCTCCCAGTAGAAAAAATTCATCCTTTATTAAAGGAGGTCATAGGTTATAAAACTGATCACCAGGTTTCCGTTTACATAGTAGCAGTATTAGAAGACATTTCTGCAGACATTTTAAAGCTGGTGGAGAATTATCTACAAAATACATGGCATTATGAAATTACAAAACAAGATATTAAAGTGGCAATGTGTACTGATAAGGTATTAGTAGACATGTTTCATCAAAATGTAGAAGATATATTATAGAGCCTTCCACGTCAGGAGAGCAAACTTATTATGATTTGGTAAAATCATTTATGGCAGAAATTCAATAGTACATAAGGGAACTAAATCTAATTATAAAAGTTTTTAGAGAAACCTTGTCTCCAATTCAAAACTGTTTTCAGCTAATATAAGTATTGTCGTGTACACGTATATCATTGCATGTGTTAACTTTACATGACCACTCAAATTTGAATTATGTAGTTCATGATTGCTAATTTGTCAAATTTTTTTAAGTGGTGGGATTTAATTCATAGTGACTATGATCTCAAAGTTGTTACAACAGGTTCAATAAATTCAACATCAAAAATTAAAAGACAAAAAAAATAGAAGATGAACGCATGAATGTGCTCTGGCAGACTGGATGGGGAGAGAGAGGGAACGTGGGAGAGGAGAGATCTGCAGCAGCTTCTAAGCTTGTCCCTGGAAAGGGACAAGAAACTCCTGTCTCTGTTAAAAAGTAATTTTTTAAAGATTTTTATTTAGAGAGAGAGAGAACAAGCCAGAGAGCACAAGCAGGGGGAGCGGCAGAGAGAGACAGAGAACAGAGCTTGACATGGGGCTCCATCCCAGGACCCTGGGATCATGCCATGCAAAGGCAGACACTTAATGGACTGAGCCACCCAGATGCCCCTGTTAAAAAGAAATTTCAAAGAGTTTACAGTGATGCATTGGAAACATTTTAACAATTGCACCATTCCCAGCTAGTGTTTACGTAAGAAAGCTTTCTATTTACATTGCTAACGCTCCAAGCACTTTAGCAAAACACTTTGGTAAAACCCTCAGAGTTACACAGAGATGATCTGAAATGAGCATCATGAGAAAGAATGTGCATGCTGGCTGTTGCTGGCCAGAAGAGAGTTTCTGTTCCATACAAGGCAACCGTCTGTGAACAACCATATTAACTGATGGTTGGGGTGATTTTTTTAAGCATTTTACAACCTAACATGATAGCTTGTTACTGTGTGTTATAGTTTGGTTACCTTTTATTGTGTTGAACTATTTTTTAGGAAATTGGAGGCTTAGGGTTGACGCTATCACATTTTTTCCCATTTAAAATGACGAGAAATAAGTTCCCAAGTAGCATTTTTACCCAGAACATCTTTTTTTGTGTGAACAGATTATTAATCATAAAGAGGAGATGACCATGATAGGATTCAGCTGTCTCAACAATAGCCTTGGTATCTTGAAGATAATGGAAAAATACCCTCAAAATGCTAAAAATAATAATATTAAGTAATTAATTAATTAATCACACCTAGACTACCCAGCCAATTCTCAATCAAGCACAAGGTTAGAATTAAGAATGTTCAGATGTGCAAAGTCCCAAAAACTCTATTTCCTATGCACCACACAACAGCACCTGAGGCTACTGGAGAATGTACCCCATCCAAACGAAGAAAGAAAAAGACCTTGGATCTGCGAAGCAGGAGCTCTAATTCAAAAGAGAGTGAAAGGCAGTCCCAGCCATCCCCAGGTGGAAGCCGTGCATCAGGCTGAAGAAAACAGTCCAGCAGGGAATCCGTAGACAGTCTCTTCCACATACCGCACCCCGGGTACATCGCAGACACCCACGGACCCATCACACTCCTGCTGCACAGGACGCGTCCACACCCACCGTCTGACCACCTCTCCCTCCCAGCACAGACACTACACACACTACAGGCTCCGTTCCAGAGCCAGCGACAAAGGGTGATCTTAGACATTTTCTCAGGTCCCAAGTTTAAGAAAAGGTTGTCTTTTCTTGTTCCAAATTCCAAACTGACATCAAGTCAGAGGTCCTCTGCCTCCGTGGGGCCAACCTCCCCTCAGGAGCCTGGGCTTCATTCCTCCTCCAAGAGTGTCACCTCCTGCCTTCACAGGCCCCTTGGCCACCCCGTTAATCCTCCAGCCACACCCCCACCTACCGGTGCTCTGCCCACGTGGCCAGTTGTCCATCCCTTTATGGACCCATCTGTCCAGCAATCAATCTGTGTGTCTCTTCGGGACTTGTCAGCATGGTTTTCAGGTACACAGAGAGCCTTCCTACAAACCCCTCTGTAGGGAGCTGCCCTTGAATGCGGCAGGAATGCCAGCTCGGGAGTGGGCAACCAGTTTCTCTGTCGTTAGGCCCACAGGAACCCGTGCACACCGGCGGGCATCGCACAGAATCCTCCCAGGGTCCCCCCACCCAGAGCCCAGGACGCTGGTCTCCTGGCCCAGCAGAGGGAGCTCTGAGCTTTCGGTGCATAAACTGGGACTGGTCCGCGGAGAACAAAGAAACCAGGCCGAGGCGGCCACTCCAGACTGGCAGCTGGCAGGTTTACCAAGCGAGCAAACTTACCTACAGGCTGGTGTCGAGCAGCCGCTGGACGCGTTGGTCTCAGCACCCACCCACCGGAGTCGTGAAAGTCAGTATGGAGGACTTACCCCGGGTCGGTAATACACACTGTCCACAAGGTCTCAACAACACCTATCCCCTCGATGTTTCATCCTTGAAAATGGCTCCCACCATGGGAGGAACGCACATTCAAAGGACAAGGGAGGGCTAAGGAGCCCCCATTGCGCATATGCAGCCGTGGGGTCAACCAACGGTCACATCCTCCCGATGACCTACTGCGCTGCACGCCTGGGGACCAGCTCTTACAATCTTGCATGCCCCCCTCTCCCTCTTCTGCAAAATGCCCTGAGCAGGCAGCAAAGGGTTTGCGTGGCTACCTGGCTGCACAGGAGACCGGTGTCCCAGCAGCAATATAGGTGCATGCAAGAAAAAACCCAAGATTCACAGAATGGTTCCCAAAATAAGGGACTGGTTTGTGTTTTTTTTCCACCAAGAGTCCCCTGATCTGAACCACTCACTGATTTATTAAGTCCCTTAGGTGGGAGGTTGGATCACTCAGGGCATTCACTCATGTCCTCATGTGGTTTAATAAAGATGGTACATCAGCAGACTCATGAACACACACATTCTGTTTGGATAATAGCACAGGTGCCTCTTTTTGAGGCCGTAATAATGTCCAAGATCATTCTATTTCCGAGCACAGCTTTTCTCATTAGAGACATTGCAGTGTTCAGTAAAGACATGTTTAGCTGGCTATCATTTAAGACTTGCTGAGTCAATTACCATCCTCCAGGCCAAACGGCGGGGGGGGGGGGGGGGGGGGGGGGGGGGTGGAGACAATGACAGTAGCTAAACAATAGGACCAGTGGAAAAGCAAATGTGACTAGCCTATCTGTCCTTGAGGACAGAGCCAGTGTCAGCCTTAGAAACTTGCTCCGGTGGGGCTTACCAGACACGCTGGCCGGAGACGGGCAAAAATTAGGTGAAGGGGAGTGGGAGGTACAGGCTTCCAGTTATGGAATGAATAAGTCACAGGGATGAAAGGTACAGCACAGGAAATATAGTCAATAGTATTATACTTCTCAAACAAGAATTTCTCAAGTAATTCTCAAACAAGAGCTGCAAGGGAGTTTGAGGACTGTCCTCTTTAGCTCTCTCGACTCCAGGAGAAAGAAAGAGTTGCTATGCTATGAAAGAAGTGAAATGGAATTGAATGAGTCCTCGGTAACACCTGTCAGAGCAACTCTGCAAAGCTACCAATCCATTCCTCCTCCAAGCTCTGAAGCAACAGCTATGAATGAAACGAAGTCTCTGCCTGTGTAGACCCATACTTCCCAGTGGGGGAGACATACACTAAACACCCAAACAAACAAAAACAACCAATAGTACAGTTCTGCCTGAGATGCATGCCGTAAAGGATATGAAATAGGACGATTGGGGTATGGTGCTACAATCGCTAGGGCAGTTGGAAAAGTCTTTCTAAAGAGATGAAATTTGAGCTGAGACGTGAATAATGAGAAGGCACCTGTGGAAGATGTAGAGCAAAGCCTGGGGACAGAGGGAACAGCAAGCCCAAAGAACCCGAAGTATGGTTAAGGAAGAGAACAAAGTCTAGGGTGGCTGGAACGTAGTGAAAGGAAAACAAGAGCAGGGTATGTAAAATGTAGGTTTCATCATTATTTCTCCACTAGGATGAGGGCGGCAGGTCAAAAGACAATTCCCGCTGAAGAGATAGTTGGTTACCCAACGTTCCCTAGAGGAAGGGCGTGCTGCTCCGTACAGAGCCACATGGAGAAGCACTGGCGTGGATCAGCGGGGCGGGAGAGGTCCTGTGGACAAGAACCTGTATTGTGACTTTCAAGGCAAGGAACAGGCAAGGCAGGGTAATCAGACTAGGTAAGTCTCGGTTTAGCTAGTTTGGACAATTTCAGCCAGTTCTAGGTTTAGTGGCTGTCTCTAGTTGTCTGGTACCTGACCCTGGGATGATTAGGTTCCAGGAATATTTTGGCCCAGAGTGTTAAAACCCAATAAAGGTGGTGGCAGAGGGTACAGCCTCTGGATTGTTGGTTTGCATATGAAAGGCAGCTTCTAGGGAAGCCATTTGTTATCTCTAGGAATTAGCTGACCCTGGGAGGGGCAGGCTAGCCAGGATCAGTAAAGTTCCAGATGTCAAAACATCAGAATAAAAAGACAGGCTTGATACACAGGGACTGAATCACTAGAGTCTTATAAATCAAGGGAAGGACTTTGCAGTTTATTCTACCTAAAGAGAAGTTACTGAGTTACTGGAGGGCTTAACTGAGAGGAATGACACCATCTGACTTACACTTAGAGAAAATCACATTGGCTGTGTGGAGACAAGTTGGAGAAAAGGGATGGCCCGAGGAAAGGACAATTTGCTGGACTAAGTTCCTAGCCATGGAGATGATGAGGTGGTTGGGATTACATTTTGGAGGCAGAACTGACAGGAGTTGCTGAGAAGTTGAATGTGAAGTGTTAAAACAAATAAAATAAAATGGAGGGCTAGATTTTTTATCTGAACAACTGGGTGGGAACAGGTCCCTTGCGGAGATGAGGAAGCTCAGGACAGGAACAAGAGTTCTACTTGAGACACAGTAAGTTTGAGATGCTCTAAGACATCTAAAGGGAGATACTCAGCTACGAATACAGGGAGAAGCCAGCGCCAAAGATGCGTGTTTGAGAGTCACAGAAGTTAAAAAAGAAAATGTTTTAAGAAGGAGAGGGAACCAAATACTGTTGAGAGATTGAGATGAAGACTGAAAATTACCCGGTGGATTTGACAAAACAGGGTTGTCAGTAGTCTTAGTAAGAGATTCCGGAGTTCTAGAGACAAATGCAGAAAATGGGAGATAAGTGGGAAAGAAGCCAGTGTCCACTAAAGGGCATCAGGAGTTGAGGGACCAGCCCTGGCTATTCCAGGTAATACCTCTGTTCTACCCCCGGAATTTCACCACCCTTCCCAGACTGAAAACATTCAGAAGGCTTACTCTCCGTTTAATGGCGCCACTAAGGACGTCTGTAGTAACACAAGAGACCTGGAGATTGATGGAAATCCTGTCCTCCCTGCTGTGAAAACTTGGGTAATCAGACAAGCAACGTCTTCACTGGAACACTTTCCATCTAAAAAGCAAATTTAGGAATGGCGATCAATGTAACTAAATCATGTTTCACTATAGTAAACTTGTAGAATTTCCCAGAAGTATCCACATTTAACTGGAAGCCAAGATTTCATGCAGATGAATGAATTACCCATTGTGAGAGTCTAGACATATCAGAGGGAGACCCTAAAATTTCATGCTATCTGTGACCAAGGAGACCCTAAATGAGTGAGGTGAAAGTTAGACAGGAGAGGGAAGAAGGTGTGAGGAAAGGGAAGAGGACCCACAGTGGCCAAAAGAAATGAGATCAAGGAGAAATGAGAGGATACAATAGGCACTGGGGACCCAGGCAGAATCACCTGGCCCATGACACCACCTCAGTTCAGAGTCGCCTAGGGAAACGCCAAGAGTCAGGGCCTCCTAGGTCCCAAGGGGGTGAAGACACAACAGCAGCTGGAGAATAACTGTGGGCACCACAGAGGTTGAGACTTCCAGAAGGGGAGGGAAGAACAGAGCCCAAGCCTGTGCCCAGCAGTCCCTACCCTGGCTAGGTGACCTTTTCCATCGCCCCCAGGTAAAAGTCCCCACACAGTGCTAGGCAGCCTTGGCCCTTCCCTGACAAGGCTAGACCCTGCCAAAGGTAGAAAGGGAAGAGAAACAGAGAGCATTAGAATCTCTCTCTGTGGGCCGGGGGCCAACACCTGTCCCTGGGCACAGGAGAAAATAATTCAGCTGAAGTTTCCAAAATCCGTTGCGTTTGCAAAGGTGTGCTTCAAGTGCCACCAGGCTGCCTGAACAGGGAGAAGGAATGAGAAGGAGATGGAGGCCTGGACAATTTCTCCCAGATAAAACTGCATGTAATACAACAAGGCAAGTGTATATATTCTCAGACTATGCAAACCTTTGAATGTGTGATGAGGTGTGGATGGTGAAGAGGTGGAAGTGAGGCAGTGGATAGCAAGTGTGTGCAAGTCTGTGGGATCACAAGTGGTGTGTAAATCAGGTGGGCATTCATAGTCTCCAAACTGTCTATGGTCAATGCCTGATGAAACTTAGGGCATTCTTTCTCAGGTTCCTGTTAATGGTCCCCATATCCTCCCTAATACACACACACACACACACACACACACACACACCCATGTGCAACTCCCATCATTAATGTTTCAGGCAAAAAAAAGTCTGAAAGAACAAAGATGAGTTGTCTAGCTATGTTCCCCAAGACCTCCCTGAGTTAATAAAGGCAATCGTCCTCCCCCCATTTCCCACATCCTTCAGTGGATTCCAAAATCCCAGCTCCCTTGCCCCCACGATGACAAATCTACCCCTAAAGAGCTACTATCAGTTCCTGCCCCCTTTTGAGAGCCTCACTTCCTGTACATAGGGCTCTCTAGGCTGACCAGTCATGCAGCCAGACAGCCACACATCTGTCCCTTCATCTTCTGTCCATCTAGCCAGTTAACAACAAGTTATCTGTTGCTCCATCCACAGACCACTTACCTGATTGATTTATCCACCTGCCTATGTCACTAAGACTTACTGAAGGCGTTGGGCACAAGAGGTTCAGTTTTCAAGAGTCTCAGGGAGGGGAAGAAAGGAAGTTGTTTGATGGGTATAGAGTTTTAGTTTTGCAAGATGAAAAAGTTCTGGAGATTTGTTGCACAGCAATGTGAATATACTTAACACTACTAAACCATGCACTACAAGGTGGTTAAGACGGTAAATTTTATGTCGTATGTTTTTTACCACAACTAAAAATAATTTTTTTAAAAAAGGCATCTGGGTGGCTCAGTTAAGCATCTGCCTTGGCTAAAGTCATGATGTCTGGGTCCTGGAATCAAGCCCCTACTCAGAGGGGAGTCTGCTTCTCTCTCTCTCTCTCTCCCTCTGCCCCTCCCCTGCTTGTGCGCGCTCTCTCTCTTTCTCTCTCTTTCTCTCTCTCTCTCTCTCTCTCTCTCTCTCTCTCTCTCTCTCTCTCNTCTCTCTCTCTCTCTCTCCCCTCTCTGGTAAATAAATACAAATCTTTAAAAAAGAGAGAGAGACCCTCAGCCCCTCTCTATGACCCAAAAGGGCTCTCTGTCCTTCTCTCTGTTCCACTATGGCAGATTTTGAAGAAGGTAAGAGTGGCCTCAGGGCCAGTGTCTCTCTGAAGATTGTCCCAACTATATCAGGATGTACTGGAGATAAGAGAAATTCAGATGGAAATTATCACAGGCAAAGTGCCAACAGGGAAGATGGAGCTGGGAATACAGCAGAGAAGAGAGAGGGTAAGTTAAGGAAGGAGAAACTTATCTCTCTCCCTTCACAGATGATATCTTGGGGTGAAGTAAAGAGATAGATGTTCATGGTGTAGCAAAGATGAGGTGGGGATGATGCTAGAGGCTTGATGAGGACAGACAGGATGAAGAAGAATCCCAGCTTTCCTCAGGGAAGGAAGGCTGGCACTGCCACTTGTGTTCAGTTAAAGGAAATCCAAAAGTACATATTACATGGCAAGACCCATAAAAATGTCCATACCCTTAGCCAGTTACCACTCTTAGAAATTTTCCCTAAGGGATTAAGTCAACAGAGTTAACTGGAGGGTTGCTAGAGGCGAGGGGGGTGGGAGGGATGGGGTGGCTGGGTGATGGACATTGGGGAGGGTATGTGACACGGTGAGTGCTGTGAATTGTGTAAGACTGATAAATCACAGACCCATACCCCTGAAACAAATAATACTTTATATGTTAATTTTTTTAAATGGGTTTCCAGTGGGACAAAGACTTGAGGGTAATATGCAAGAAAGAAAAAGACTTGTCCTGACTCTGGGAAACAAACTGAGGGTTTTAGAAGGGAGGGAGGTGGGGAGATGGGTGAGCCAGGAGATGGGTATTAAGGAGGGCACAGATTGCATGGAGCACTGGGTGTTACGCACAAACAATGAATCATGGAACACTACATCAAAAACTGATGTACTGTATGGTGACTAACATAACATAGTAAAAAAGAAAAGAAAGGAAGGAAGAAAAGAAGGAAAGAAGGAAGGAAGGAAGGAAGGAAGGAAAAAGAGAAAGAAAGAAAGAAAGAAAGAAAGAAAGAAAGAAAGAAAGAAAGAGAAAGAAAGAGAGAAAGAAACTTAACTCAGGTGGGGAAATCATAGACAACTTTACTCCAAATATTTCTTAAGTATTTTAATTGCAAAAATAACATTTTTTAAATTTGAAAATAACAAGATTTCTTCTGTATGCTCTTATGAGTGCTGTGGACATCTGAAGGGTTATAAACAGGGGAGAAGAGGACCAATGGACTCAGATACTACTTCTGTCCAAACCCACTAGATGGAGTTTATCTCCCGTAAGTGTAGGATAAGGCTATTGGCCTCACCGGAGATACCATGGGCGTGATGGTTGAAACCTCAGGCTCCAAGTTCGTATTCTGGTTCTGCCATTCTTGGGTCGGCAATTTAAATTCTCAGAGCTCTGGTTCCTTCTGTGCAATGATGAGATAACAACTAGCACTAGAGCTGTTATGAAGGCCCCTGAGATGGGGCACAATGCCCAGCACACGGTAATCTCTAAGTGTAAGCTGTAGAGTAAATGACGTAAGGCAAAAAAATACAGTAAGCAGACAAAGTGGGGGTGGGAGGAAGGTTAAGTCTATAAGCAATAGGCAGAAAGTGTGAGACACCCCTGCCTAAGGCTGGAGATGCCAGGCTAATCTCGTGTGTGGGGTGAGCATGGGTGATAAGGCCCTGCAAATGTTGGGAACCCAGACTTCTACAAGACTTGGGCCCAGTGTCCTGTCTGTCTCACTGGCTGCCTAACTCGAGGCAGATCACTTCATCTTTCTGTTCATCAGTTCCCCCATCTTTATAAGTAGGATTCATTCATTTATCTAATAAATATTCAGCTGAGCACTTGGCATGTGCAAGATCTCCTGCTTGTTGTCCCAGTGACTAAACTGCCTCTAAGACAGTAGAGAACTGATTAAAAGCACAGACTCCGGTGTTATGTGGGGCTGGGTTTAAACCCAAACACCCTCCGTTACTAGATGGGTGACTTCGAGAAAGTTACTAATGCCGTCTGGGCTTCCATTTACTCATCTGTAAAATGGAGAAAGTTTCTACGTCATTATGTGATTGTGAAGATCTGGTGATTTCGAGAATGTTAAGCCTTTGGCATGGTGCCTGGCAGGGACCGGTCACTTGGGAAGCACCTGGAGCTGTAAGACAGACACCCCCCCCACGACCTCCCCAACTGTCCTGCAGGACCTTACAGTGGAGACTGCACTAAAGAGTACTGGGACCCAGACACGACCAATGACTCACGAGAACACAGAGGAAAGGGCTTTCTTCGAGTGCAGGAAAAGCTGTCTGGAGCACGAGGCGTAACACATTCTGTAAAACACTAAGAATTGAGCCAAGACAAATATAATGAAAGACCCATCCTACAAGCAGAGGAGACCAAAGTTCGATGGGGCTACTTCCAAAGATGATCAGTTCCCCATCACTGCAGATGTGCCCACAGACACTGCCCAGCATCCCACGAAGATGTAGTTGATAAGCCTAGAGCCATACTGGAAAATATAACCTTTATGGACACACAGAATCCTGAAATGCCACGGGTAATCATTTCTGACCTTGAGGAGCAAGGAAGCTGCCATAGGGGAGGTGGAATTTGAGTTGAGCTTGAACGATGAGCAGGATTTTAAGAGAATGTATAGACACATTCTCTGCAGGGGCACACTCTCTGGAAACACATGGGAGAACAGAGCGTGCTGAAACAGAGTAGCTGGTGTAACTCAACACAGAACCCAGAGAAGGGGGAGCCAAATACAGTGTGGCCAGTCCCTGTGGTCTCCTCCCTTCACAGGGCACAGCCCGAAACCCAATAATCTGTGAAAAGGGGCTTGATAGAATTCCAAAGCATGATACAGTTGGGCAGTATTATCACAATCCCATCATTGCATGGCATTCTAAATCCGCAGCCCGCCATGGTGACCATCAGGTACCAGCTTAGGACAGTCCCTGGCCGAGTCCACGATGCAGGTGCTACATCGCCTCTTTCAGGCTGGGGGTTCAGTCCAGGAAATACAAAGGGGCTTAGGACACAGCACTGCTCCATCTCCACTCCAAAGAAAGACTCAAAGTACAGGGATGGTGTCTCTCCCCCTGGGAATTAGGTCCCACACCAGGGCTCAGAACATCAGGAACAGTGGGAAATGCAACAAATTTGGAGTCAAGAAACCTTGGTTGAAGTCCCAGGCCTGCAACTCCCTGGGTATTACTTCGGGTAAATTATGTACCTCCTCCAAGACAAAATGGACTCATCCACAAAGTAGAGACCCTAATTCTCTCAGGTGATTCCAGAGGGACTGTATGAAAAAGTGCCTTACTAAATTACAGAAATGCTGCTTTTTTCTATATAAATGTCTCTTCCTTGGTTGTGCCGTAGGTTCTGGCCTGAAGTGATGGCTGAGGAAAATCAGACTCTGCCTGAATTTCTCCTTCTAGGATTCTCTGATCTCAGGGCCCTGCAGGGTCCCCTGTTCTGGGTGGTGCTTCTGGTCTACCTGGTCACCTTGCTGGGTAACTCTATGATCCTCCTCCTCACACAGGTCAGCCCTGCCCTGCACTCCCCCATGTACTTCTTCCTGCGTCACCTCTCGGTGGTGGAGCTCCTGTACACCACAGATATTGTGCCCAGGACCCTGGCTGACCTGGCCTCCCCACAGCCCCGGGCCATCTCCTTCCAAAGCTGTGTAGCCCAGATGTATGTCTTCATTGTCCTGGGCATTTCAGAGTGCTGCCTGCTCACAGCCATGGCCTATGACCGCTACGCTGCCATCTGCAGGCCCCTACACTATTCCACCCTCATGAGCTGGAGGGCCTGCATGGCCATGGTGGCTGTCTCCTGGCTCATGGGCATCATCACAGCCACGACCCACTCGTCCCTCATCTTTACTCTGCCTTTCCCCAGCCGCCCCATCATCCCGCACTTCCTCTGTGACATCCTGCCGGTACTGAGGCTGGCGTGTGCTGGGAAGCACAAGAGTGAAATCTCTGTGGTGACAGCCACCGTGGCCTTCATCATGGTCCCCTTCTCTCTGATCGTTGCCTCTTACGCCCGCATCCTGGGGGCCATCCTGGCAATGGCCTCCACCCAGAGCCGCCGCAAGGTCTTCTCCACCTGCTCCTCCCACCTGCTTGTGGTCTGCCTCTTCTTTGGAACAGCCAGCATCACCTACATCCGGCCCCAGGCGGGCTCCTCTGTCACCGTGAACCGCATCCTCAGCCTGTTCTACACAGTCATCACACCCGTGCTCAACCCCATCATCTATACCCTTCGGAACAAGGAGGTGGCAGGTGCCCTGCGTCACATGGCGAAGAGGCAGGTCTCCTCACCCTGAAGGGACCCAGGAGATGTCTGTTCACTCACTGACTCCTCCTTCTCCTTCAGGTGCTGGATTTAAACCCCAGCTGGATAGAAACCATGCAGTCCCTCAAAGAAATAAGGCTTCCTGGCAGAAAGTGTTGGAATTAAAACAGAGATAAATCTGTATCTTACCTCCCGTCCCACACACCAGACTCACCGTCAGAGCATGGGTTATTAGGACAAGATAGATTAGAAGGGAATGCTGCTCACAAGGAAGAACATTTATGAGCAAGAGCATCTTCTAGATTGTTCTGGATCCCTGAGCAATGTGATTGCTGTGTCTATACCAGTAGTGAGAAGTCTGTGTCAGTCATGAAGGAAAATGACTATGAAACTGACACCAACTCGGTGACCTACCAGCCCATGAAGGAGTTTGCCTGGTTCTTTGACCTAGTTTTCTCCCAGAAACACACTACAGTCTTATGTTCTGGGGCCTTTTAGAAGAGAGAGAGTTATTCCCCCCTTGAAATATTCCACATAAATATTTAAATATTCTTCCCTGCCTTTCTGCTCCCTTGATTTCTGACATCATCCATAACAGGTGACAGGATGTCCAGCCAGACAAGAGGCTCTCCCTGGATTCCCTGTCCCCCTCCTTGTGTGTACCATCAGCTTGGTCCCATACCTCCTTCCCCAGCACCTCAGACTAGGTGAAGCCCTCGGGCCATCTTGGAGAGGTCCTATAGAGTAAACTTGTAACATTCAATTTGGCCACCTCGCATTTGACCCTCTTTCGACGTTTGGAGAATTCTCCTCTTTAGAAGTGTGCTGGACAGAGAAATCACCTCCCTCTGTGCAGCTGAGAACTCTTCCCAGCCCTCCAGCATGTGACCTAATTCCCTTGCCTGGCTAAGTAGCTGGTGCCCACAAGAGGCAAGGAGCAGCACTCTCTCCCAGGGGACAGCAAAGAAGGCTGCAAAAGCAAGTTTCTGGCATAGAAGTGGCATCTGGACCCTGGTGGCAACCCCGGGCAGCACTTTTCCTCAGCTGACCAGGTCATCTTTGGAAGTTACTCCTAGAAGCTTAGCCTCTTTTATTCTTCTGTTTCTTCATCCGGGCAGCTTCTGTCTTTGTCAAGAATTTTGACTGATGCATTTAAAAAAAAAAGAATTTTGACTAATGCAATTGCTTGGAAGGCCGGAGGCATTCGAGGGAAAACCTTAACCCTATACTGTACTAGGAATAAAATGGTCTGGACCCTGTTTAGAAAGACCATCTAAAAAAGAAAAAAAAAAAAAAGACCAGCTAAAGAGCTAAAGGGAACTTTCGGGTCAGAGAACACCCTCAGACAGAGTCAAGGAGCCCACATGGCATTCCTGATATTCGGAAAATACCTTGCTCTCCTGGGGTTTCTAATATGGGGGAGCTCATGGAGAGAATAGAGTGGAAAGAAAACAAGCCGGCAGAAACATAATATAATGAGAGTAATTGTAAAGATGTATAAACATGCTTTGGAGGTTAATGATTGATAACCGTTTGAGGGTGTTTCTGGAAGACTTCCTGGAAGAAGCAACTCAGTGCAATACTTCCAACCTTCCTCACATCATGGCACACATAGAAAATACTAATATTTGAGTGGCACACCAGAGTAAACTGAAGGTAATCGGGGGCATCTAGATAGGTAGGGCTTGATGGAAAAAAATTCATTGCACTCTCTTTTCACTATATAATTATAAGGAAAATATACAGTAATATGGAAGTTTTTAAATACTGGTTTTGCATAAAACTTCCAAATAAAATATTCATATTTTTATAAGAAACTTGAGCTTGGTTCTGCAAACATAATTTTTATATTAGATTTTGTGCTCGAAAATGACTAAATGCCTCCTTTTTTTTTTTAAAGATTTTATTTATTTATTTGACACAGAGAGAGAGATTATAAGTAGGCAGAGAGACAGGGAGAGGAGGAAGCAGGCTCCCTGCTGAGCAGAGAGCCCGATGCGGGCCTCGATCCCAGGACGCTGAGATCATGACCTGAGCCGAAAGCAGAGGCTTTAACCCACTGAGCCACCCAGGCACCCGACTAAATGCCTCCTGATCGAGATCTTTAAGTACTGATTTCTTGAAAATAACTGATGGTCATCATCAAAGAAAACTACTCACAGAAGTGGGTGATCAAAACTGGAAAACTTCTTCAAAGTCACTGAAAATTCTGCAATAATTGGAATTATATCCAAGGACATATTTATGTTTACCAACTCTTCTTTTTCTTTCACTGACAAATGGTAATTTTGAAAATTTTTATAATAATGAAAAAATATTTCATCTCCAGTCGTACTTTCTCATGTTGAGTATTTCAGTAGAGCACCATTGGAGCTCTACTGTGCAGAATGCATGTGCTGTGTTAGAACAGCCACTGTGCAGCCAGCTTGGATACCATGGTGGGGCCAGCGGGTAACAGACAAAAGTACTGGATATGCATGAAAACAGATATTCAGGACCACTACAGACAGCCGATCTCTCAGAAGGCCCCCAAGACTCCCCGCCCTCCAACTGATGAGTGTGACACCTTGGGCTGCACTCTGTACTCCTTGAGCATGTGAAAGCCCAACTTCTTGACGGCTCCATGGGCCCCTGTCCACAGTGAGCAGCAGGACCTTCAGGAGCTGGCTGCTGGAGTAGACGTGAAGGTCGCAGAGCCCGTCCTGGGCTGCCCTCGGCCTACTGAGGCCAAGCAATTGCTATGACTCATTTTTCTCAGCCACTGCAGGAGCCTCAGCGTGCATTCCCAAATCCCACTCCTTTTGGGCTTCCCCCTGAGGAGTCCCAGGCAAGGCTGTTTATAGCCAGATGCAACGGGCTGGAGAGCTCTGTCTATTCCAAGACCTCACGCATTCAGAAACTAAGCACTTAGAGGATCATTCTCTTACAGAACACTTCCAATATGAGTGGCCCCCCAGTGCGCCATGATGCACCTTTAGGAAGATCAAGTTTTTCATTCAGAAAATACCATCTCAGTGGGCACCTGGATGGCTCAGTCAGATGAGTGTCTGACTTCAGCTCAGGTCATGATCTTGGGGTCCTAGAATGGAGGCCTGTGTTGTGTTGGGCTCCCTGCTCAGCAGCTAATATTGTGTGAGTACATACAGTACTCATATAGTAACATGATAGTGATCTCTTGACTCGTAATTATCTCATTTAATTCCCATACAAACCCTATGTGATAGGCAAAGGGATAGATCGCAATTTTGAGGGACCTAAAGCTTATATAAATTGAGATTGCCCTATTTAATAAAATAAAACAAAAATATTAAAGTTAGGGGGACACCTGGGTGGTTCAGTCAGTTAAGCATCTGCCTTTGGCTCGGGTCATGATCTCAGGGTCCTGGGATCTAGTCCCACATCATGCTCCTCGCTCAGCAGGCAGCTGGCTTCTCCTTCTGCCTACTGCTCCATCTGCTTGTGCTCTCTCTCACAAATAAATAAAATCTTTTTTAAAAAATAAAATAAAATTAGGCACAAATGTTTATTTAAAATGAAAAAAAGAATTTATAAAAATTAGAAATTGTTTTGAACTGGTCAATGCCACAAATGTCATATCCAGGAAAATAGTATGCTTTTGTTCATTAACTACCTGATCACCTCTATAAATCTTTTCTTCCTACATTTTTTTGCAGTGTACTCTTTCGTTGCCTTCATATTCATAGGACACTGATTTTATAATGCACTTTCCACAGAGGGGTTAGAAAGATGATTTGTCTCTCCCCTAGCATGGTTGACTAAAATTTGTTGTTCTTTTTTTTGATAGTTGAGAAAATTTTTTTCAACTTCACAGCTCATTACATGTACATTTTCAGAACTGTTGTCCAATTTGGCCAAACCGTTATCAAGTTTCTCTTATCTATTAGCTGTAAATTTTCACAACATTCCAAGTTTTTTCTTGGGCAATGAATTATCTTATGTAGCCTTTAAACGGACTTCACTCATTAGCCAGTTTTAGGTTCTCATTATAGTCACATATTAAATATTATGTTTTCTTCTTTGAGGTCAGTATTTGATGTCTAATCAGCAAGAAATCTAAAATTCTTTCCAGTGCATTCACGTGGTTCACTCCACTTTATTAATCAGGTGGTATTTGAGTCACCATGGCTGCATAACAAACCACCCCAAATCTAGTGGCATGAAGCAACAGTCAGGGATGCCTGGGTGGCTCAGTGGGTTAAAGCCTCTGCCTTCAGCTCAGGTCATGATCTCTGGGTCCTGGGATCAAGGCCCACATCAGGCTCCCTGCTCAGCAGGGAGCCTGCTTCTTCTCTCTCTCTGCCTGCCTCTCTGCCTACTTGTGATCTGATCTCTCTCTGAGTCAAATAAATAAATAAAATCTTTAAAAAAAAAGAAAGAAAGAAAGAAGGAAAGAAAGAAAGAAAGAAAGAAAGAAAGAAAGAATCTGCCTTGGGCTTCGGTCATGGTCCCAGAGTCAGTCTCCTTGCTTGGCGAGGAGCGTACTTCTCCCTCTGCCTGCCACTCCCTCTGCTTGTGCTCTCTCTCTCTCTCTCTCAAATAAATAAATAAATAAATCTTAAAAAAAAAAAAAGCAACAGTCATTTCATTATGCTCATAATTTCTGCACATTAGGAATTTAGAAATTAGACAGGGCACAACCCAGATAGCTTGTCTCTGCTCCACAATGTCTGTGTCATCAGCTGAGGGATTCAAGAGCTAGAAGTGACTTGAACAGCAGGGAACAGAATCACCCAACGGTTTCTTTATTTACATGTCGGCTGCCTTCATTGACTGGGTTTGTCAACCAGAATACCAACACATGTGTGGCTTGGGCCTCTCATAGCATTGCAGCTGGATTCCAAGAGTGAGTATCCCAAGAGGAAACATCCAGAGAACAAGCATTCAAAGAGCCATGCCAGAAGCTGGGAGACTTCTTATGACCTAACCCTGGAAGTCATGCAGCACCATTTCCACCACTTTCCATTGCTTACAAGTGGGTCATCTGGCCAGCCCAGATTCAAGGGTAGGGAGAATGAGAGTCCACCTCTTAATCTGGGGGAGTGCCAAGGTCACCCTGCAGAAGTGTATGTGGGATGGGAGATATTGCTGCAGTAATATTTGGGAAATGCTATCTGTCAGAGATAATCTTGTCTTCCAAGAGCCTATATTTCGTTTTTTTTTTTTTTTTAAGATTTTATTTATTTATTTCACAGAGGGAGAGAGATCACAAGGAGGCAGAGAGGCAGGCAGAGAGAGAGAGAGGGAAGCAGGCTCCCCGCTGAGCAGGGAGCCCGATGCGGGCCTCGATCCCAGGACCCTGAGATCATGACCTGAGCCGAAAGCAGAGGCATTAACCCACTGAGCCACCCAGGCGCCCCAAGAGCCTATATTTCATGCAAAATCTATCCCTTCCTCTTGATGAATTACAGCTTTTAATAAACTTTGAAATTTTCAGTAATTCATTTCTCAATATAAGGATAAGTTCCATTGATTTTTGTCATTTATCTTCATTGCTTTTGTGTCATGTTTTGTTATTTTCATCGAGATTTTCTCACGGTTCTTTGATAAATTAATTTGGTGGGGACAAAACCAGGTAACTTCATACACACCCAAATCAAGTATTTATATTTCTTGCTTTTTCTATTGAAACACCCAAAACATCTTTTCAAATTTTAGTTAAAATCAAGTATTTGAGTTTAATCAAATACTCCATCCCCATTTTAAAAAGAAAAGAATTAATGGTTTGTTTAGAATTATTTATTCCTGCATTATCAAGGATATCTCTAACAGGAGAGAACTTTTTTTTCATGTAAAAGATGAAAATCAAATCCTTGCTTACACCTTTAAACAGGTGATGATTGGAAGGTTTTATTCCTAGAACAACTTCTTAACCCATACATTCCAACTTGTTTCTCCTCTACTACCCACAGATTTTCAGTGCCAGGCACCATCAGACACATTTTTATCATGATTTAACCTCTGATGCCTTACTTTGTGCTGTAATGCTGAGTGACAGGGCACAATGGGTGAAAGGCACATTCCTGGAAGCCATTCCTACATCAGGACAGCTAGCAATCACTTTACCCTACTCAGAAATGACTGTGAGCTGCATAAACACAACCCACCAAACTCAAACTTAACCTAGCTCCAACTCAACTTTGCCTTAAATCCAAGAATATCCACGGCCATTTGAACACCATCTTCCTCAGGGGGAAATGTGACAGAGAGGAAGTCAGAGTGGAGAGAGACAGAAAATACTACAGATTATGGTTAAAATACATTACTTTTGCAATTTTCATAGCAACATATAACCATAGATACACAATTACTAGAGCTCTTTCTAGGCCCTTATAAGGAGCCCATACAAGTTAAGAGCTCCAAAAGCTTTAGCCTCATAGTAAATAAATCGCTGAGTATAGACTCTGTTATCATGCCAATTTCAGCAAGAGAAGGAAACCAAGGCACAGAGTGTTGAAGAACTTTCCCTAGGTAACACAGTAAGGAAATAACAGATCTGAGTTTCTAACTCTAAAGCCCACACTTTTAACTCTCTACACTGTAAATTCTCCCTCTGATAATGTGAATTTGGAGAAAGTAGAAAGATGAGGACAAGGAGCTGAAGAGAATAAACAAAGCAATAGGAGGAAGAAAGGGAGATGAATGGCACTGAAAAGAAGCAGGACAGCCTGGACTGCCAGAAAGCCACTTCTCACCTCAAATGGGTGTGTAAATTTTGAGTTTGGAAAGTGAATTTTTCCCTATCTTGTAAGTGGGAAACCTCCAGAACCAGTAGGCATTCTCCTGGAAGTACAGAAGTTCATCTTTCTTTTCTTGCCTCAGAGTTACACCGGCTGAGCTGGCCAGCTCACTGTCCATGGAATCCACAGGCATCGGCATCATCTCACTACACTTAGGACACCACGCGGCCCCTTATGTTGATGAGACTATGCTCATAGCACTTGGAGAGAAGCAAATGGCAGTTACGTCAGATGTACCTTCACACCGGAGACTGGGGAAAAAATCTTATCAAATTTAGGTCCTGGCCACTTCAGTGAGGTTTTGGAAGGATGTCAAGACATCTTCTTACGGGGCACCTAGGTGGCTCAGTGGGTTAAAGCCTCTGCCTTCGGCTCAGGTCATGATCTCAGGGTCCTGGGATCAAGCCCCGAATCGGGCTCTCTGCTCAGCAGGGAGCCTGCTTCCTCCTCACTCTCTGCCTGCCTCTCTGCCTACTTGTAATCTCTCTCTCTGTCAAATAAATAAATAAAATCTTTAAAAAAAAAAGACAAAAAAAAACACATTAAAAAAAAAGACATTTTCTTACGTGTCTCACTTTTCTCATTGAAAAGGACGCCCTATGACTGNCAAAAAAAAACACATTAAAAAAAAAAGACATTTTCTTACGTGTCTCACTTTTCTCATTGAAAAGGACGCCCTATGACTGTATAGATTTTGGAAGCGACATACAGCACTTGTCAGACGTCTTAAAAGCCAGAATGAGAAAATGTTCTCAAGCTGATCCAGGCTCCAGTTCTGCAGTCTAGTCCTCTCAACTACCCAGTAGACCCCAAGATACTCAATCTTGAGGACAGTGGAAACTGTGGTAAACCCAAGAGGTGAATCACAGATCTGGGAGCATTTGCTCTTTGGGACAAATAATTAATATCTTCTTTTGAAACTGTTCTTGGGGTTCTTGCAGGCAACCTTATGTACTGAATACCTGACCAGTGGACACCAACTGACCATTGAACTGTATTGCCCTCCATAGATTGGGTGGCATTTGATCCACGCAGCCTAAAGCTAGGTGTTCCCAATAGCAGCACTTCATCAATAAGTGGAAGTGTTACTGTGTGTTAACTAACTGGAATTTAAATAAAAACTTTAAAAGAAATAAGTGGAAGTGTCCAATCCAGATAGGGTCCAAGCATATCCTGAAAACAAAAAAGTTTCATCTACCTCCTTCCCCAGCAAATCATACCCAGTTCATTCATAACGAGCCTGTGAATAAAATGGCCACAATGGCAAGAAAGGAAGCTATGCATGAACTTGACAAAAAGGGGCTTACCCTTACCAAGGTAAGCCAGTTACCTCCACTGCTGAGAACAACTTGCCATTTAGCTTGGGTTAGTGGTGAAGAGCTTTGTGGAAGCCAGATCTCCACCCTTCTATACAGAAGCCAATAAGACCACAATATTTTCTTTCCCTAAACTCCGGCAGCCAAGACACAAGTCTATGACCTTGGCTAGTCCTAGTGCTTGAGACTTTAAATCAAGTGCAAGTGATACAAAGAGTAGAGGAAAGTCTACAACTCATTTTTGTGATGGCAGTAGTGTAATCCAGGGCCCAGAGTCAGCAGGGCCACACAGTGCCAGAGGAGTCACCAATAGCCAGTGGCGGCAATGCCAACAGCCTCCTAATGAGACCACTCTTGTGGTATGACCTTAGCTGCAGCTCTGGTCCCTAAACTTCTCTTGGTTTCCTGATCATTTTTTAAGCCTGGTTCCCCAGGACTCCTACCAACTCTGCCAACCACCAGAGTCCTTTTCTCTCCGCCCCAGTGTCGCTCACTTGCTACCCTTTTGCTCCTCCCCCATGGCCCACGCCTATTCACAGCTTGCAGCAGGATCTCCTAATTTCCAAATCCCCTCTCTTCAAAAGTCCACACTCCACTTCCCCCTTACCTCTTTTCAACACAACACGTTTTAGACTTTCCAGCAACTGTAGGGAACTCTTTTTAATGGAGAAAGTCCCCAATTTTTAAGATCTAAAAACCTCTATGAAAGTCATCATAGAGGGCACCTGGGTGGCTTGGTCTGTTAGGCATCTGCCTTAGGCTCAGGTCATGATCCCAAGGTCCTGGGATTGAGCCCCAAATCAGGCCCCCTGATCCACGGGGTGTCCGCTTCCCCCTGCCCCTTGCACTTGTGCACACGCTCTCTCTCTCTCTGAAATAAATAAATAAAATATTTTTTTTTTTAAAAAAAGTGGGGCACCTGGGTGGCTCAGTCAGTTAAGCATTTGCCTTTGGCTCAGGTTTTGATCCTGGGGTCTTGGGATCGAGCCCCATTCAGGATGCCTGTTCAGTGGGAAGTCTGCCTCTCTCTCTCTCTCTCTCTCTCTCTCTCTCTCCCTGCCCCTCCCCCCACTCACGAGCACGCGCGCGCGCTCTCTCTCTCTCTCTCTCTCTCTCTCTCTCTCTCACTCTTTCTCTTTCAAATAAATTTAAAAGAAGAAGTAAAGTCATCCTAGAAATAATAAATGATACTAGTCACAATCACAGTAGTTAAACACTTCACTATTTGCTATGGGCTATGCTAAGCAGTTCTCTTATATTTATTTATTCATTTATCTAGTCAATAAATATTTACTGAATATCCATTGTGTGCCAGGCATGAGGAATACACTGGTGAACAAGACAGGGAGCATCACTGTCTTTATGGGACATATATTTTAGTGAAGGGAGAGAAACCACAAGTAAATAAACAAGTT
Source organism: Ailurus styani (assembly GCA_002007465.1). NCBI lineage: Eukaryota > Metazoa > Chordata > Mammalia > Carnivora > Ailuridae > Ailurus > Ailurus styani. The sequence continues at coordinate 1,153,556 of LNAC01000236.1, forward strand.
AGTGTCAGATCCTGCTAAGTGATTGTGCAGTAAAGAATAAGTGGGGAGGGCGCCTGGATGGCTCAGTGGGTTAAAGCCTCTGCCTTCAGCTCAGGTCATGATCTCAGGGTCCTGGGATTGAGCCCTGCATTGGGCTCCCTGCTCAGCAGGGAGCCTGCATCCTCCTCTCTCTCTGCCTGCCTCTCTGCCTACTTGTGATCTGATCTTTCTGTGTGTGTCAAATAAATAAATAAAATCTTTAAAAAAAAAAAGAATGAATGGGGAGAGCTACATTTAATCTTTACAACAATTCTGTGAAGCAAAACAACTACCATAGTCATTATTTTACAAATAAAGAAAGTAAGGCATAAAATGTTAAGAAATCTTTCAATGTCAGGGCACCTGGGTGGCTCAGTTGGTTGAACATCCAACTCTTGGTTATAGGCTCAAGTCGTGATCTCAGGGTCATGAAATTGAGCCCTGTGTTAGGCTCATTGCTCAGCGGGAAGTCTGCTTGAGATTCTCTGCCTCTTCCTCTCCCTCTGCCCCTCCCCCTGCTCACACTCTCTCTGTCTCAAATAAATAAATAAATCTTTAAGAAAGAAAGAAAGAAAAAGAAAGAAAAAGAAAGAAAGAAAGAAAGAAAGAAAGAAAGAAAGAAAGAAAGAAAGAAAGAAAGAAAGAAAGAAAGAAAATGGGGCACCTGGGTGGCTCAGTGGGTTAAGCCTCTGCCTTCAGCTCGGGTCATGATCTCAGGGTCCTGGGATCGAGCCCTGAATCAGACTCCTTGCCCGGGGGAAACCTGCTTCTCCCTCTCCCTCTGCCTGACTCTCTGCCTACTTGTGATCTCTCTCTCTCTCTCTCTCTCTCTCTCTGTCAAATAAATAAATAAAATTTTTAAAAAATAAATAAAAAAAATAATAATAATAATAAATTAAAGAAAAAGAAAAGAAAGAAATCTCCCAAGGTCCTTGGGACCTCCATCAAGGTGGTCTCCAAGTAGAAATAGGGGACAGTTTACAAGATAGTAAACAGCAGTCAGGATCTGATCTTGCACCTGCCTCATACCAAACCCAAGCTCTAACACACTGTGCCATACTGCCATCTATAACCTAACCTCTGATCAAATGTCCTTAGCCTGCTCCATACTCTCCAATACTAGACTTTCCAATAAAAAGGAACACCATTCTACTCTTTAACGCCCTTGATTCCCGAGGATACATATGGGACCCTCCATCTTCAGAATTCCACATCCTCTCCTGCACTTACAGGAGGGCCAATATTCACACAAGTACTCAGAGTAGAGCTCTGGTCAAACCAAGCTCACATCACAGGAAACTACTCTATTTCCCAAGAGGCTTCCTTCTTCCTGAGTGGAGGTGAGCGGAGCTTTCTATCTAACTCCTCATCTCCAACTGCAGTTCCAGCCCTGCTTGAATAACACCTGGGGACACATTTGCCAAATTTAACAAGTGAAAATACAAGATGTCCAGTTAAATTTGACTTTCTGATGAACAATAAATAATTTTTCATGTAAATATGTCCCAAATACTTATTTTTAAAAATATTTTTTATTTTTAAGTAATCCCTAAATACACCCAATGTCGGGCTCAAACCTACAACCCAAAGATCAAGAGTTACAGGGTCCACCAAATGAGCCAGTCAGACATCCCCTGAATATTTCTTTCCCTAGAAATATAAAACAGTGCTAAATCCCTGTAACCAAATTTTTTATGTGACATACTTACAGTAAAAAATTGTTAGTTGTTAATCTGAAATCCAAATTTAACAGAGCATTCTGTATTTTCCTAACAGTTCTATCTAGGAACCCCGAAAATAGGGCACCTCAGCTTCCAGAGCTGATGTCATAATCTCAAGTGAGAAAAGCATGAAGCCACCTAGGGCTGAGCCAGTCAGATTTCATCATGCCCTCCTCTTGTCACATTCCCAGCTCAGAACAGTGGTGGAAAAGTCTTCTCCCCTTAATTTGTTCATATACCAACTCTGTGAGGAAGTCGTCCTTGGATCTGACTGTGATGCCTCGTGTTGGCCCTCGGTCTACCTCTGTCTCACCCAACTGAGGCAAAGTGGGTTCTTGTCTTCTTCATCAGACCTTTTATGGACTATAAGAATATTAAATATTCACACCTCCCCATGTTTCTTTTCCCCTGGCCATCTAGCACCAACACATTCTTGACCCTTAGTCCACTTCCTTGCCCTGAAAATTGAACTGTAAAACAATAAAAATTCTTTTGGAGGGCAATCTGGTAATATGTTTCAAAAGCTCTAAAAGTGTACATGTTCTTAGTCAACAATTCTGTTTCTAGAAGTTTGTGCTCATAAAAGACATAACAATACAAAGGATATAAGTGCAATGATTTCTATCTCTATAATATTTATGCCAAAAATGAATAATTCCAATAATAGGCATATTGTTGTGTATATCCATATATTGATACCAAAAGGATATTAAAATCATGCTTTAAAAGTCTACCTGAATGGTAAAGTGCTACAATATAGTTTAATAAAGTGGAAAATAAAGGTTTTAGAACAATTTAAACAATAAAATCCCATTTTTAGTTTTTAAAAATATATTTATATACACATATAGAGAGGGAAACCAGAGTACAATTTCCCAAGGACATTAACATCAAAATGGTAATAGTTATTTTCTTTTCTTCTGAATGCAAAATTCTCTGAAATTAACAATGTTAATTTTGTAAAATCACTAAAGACACTAAATTTCCCCACTTGTACAGGCTTATTGCTGAAGGAGAGTTCATGAACAAATAAGAACTGGTTTCCCAAGAAAAGTAAAATGGTGCCAGGTCTCTCTGGCCAGCAAATCAAGGTGGTCTCCAAGTAGAAATAGGGGACAGTTTACAAGAAAAAAAAGCATCATCTTGGGAGTCTAGGGGTCAGATCAGACCTTTTGATTGGTCAAGGGAGAGAAATTGTATGTGCCTTTCCTTAGGACCAGAGGAGAAAATAGAGAGCAAGTCAGGCAACAGGTGAGAAGGAAATTAAGTAGAGAATATCAACATCTCAGGGATCCCAGGATAGCCATTGTAAATCAGGAGCTAAGTACTAGACAGATGTTTCCAGACCTAAAGCAACACCAAGAGAGACTCAGCGTCTGAGTTGCTGAGCTAGACCATACTCCTGTTCCTTCCTTGCCAACCCAGTCACACAGTCCAGATCTTGTGCCTGGAGTAAAGGAGCTCTTGCTCTACCAAAGGCAACTGATATGAGAGAGAAGGCTTTTCTCATATGAGGAATCTGGGAGAAGAAGAAAGAGGTATCTCCAGGAATCATAGCCCCAGAAGGTGCCCTGAGACTCAGAACAGAGCAGAATTACACAGTCTGCACACAAGATGGGCACAGTCACCTTCTTTCCTCAGTCTTCCCTCAAGTACAAGTTTTTGCAGCTCTGCACCTACAAACAAGTCAGGTCAAGGCCATGAGGAGACTTCCAGAAGCAGAGCTGAGCAGCATGTCAGTGGCTTGGGCCTTCCAGCTGCATAGGCCAAGGAATCCCACACTCACAATGAACAGGGCAGGCCAGACTCCTGGGGACTGAGGAGTCCTCTGAAAATACCCAAGGATCAGGCCTTTATCTCCAAGAACTCAAGGGAATCAAGGGCTCCAAATGTATCTCTTCACAAGGCGCCTCATTGCCCTTGTGACCTCCTTGTTCCTCAGAGTGTAGACAAAAGGGTTGAACATGGGAATGACAACTGTGTAAACAAAGGCAAGGATCCGGTCCATGTCCTGAGAGGAGCCTGCCCAAGGCCTCATATAGGCAACAATCCCAGTCCCAAAAAAGAGCATGACCACAAACAGGTGGGAGGAACAGGTAGAGAAGACTTTCTGACGGCCCTGAGATGTGGCAATCCCAAGGATGGTGGCAAGGATACAGGCATAGGAGGCTATGATCAGTAAGAAGGGGGTCAGGATAAAGGCTACCGTGAGGGCAAGATTGCCCACTTCACCCCAGAAGATGCTGGCACTAGCCAGTCTCAGCACAGGCAGAATGTCACACAGGAAGTGGTGGATTGTGTTGGCACCTCGGAAGGGCAAAGTGAAGATGAAGATGGAGTGAGTGGTACCAGTGATGATGCCCATGAGGTAGGAGGCCCCCACCATGCTCACACATGCTCTCTGGTTCATGAGGGTGGTGTAATGCAGGGGCCTACAGATGGCAGCGTAGCGGTCATAGGCCATGGCAGTAAGCAAACAGCATTCAGCGATGCCAAAGAGGGCAAAGAAATACAGCTGGGTGAAGCAGCTGGCAGGTGAGATGGTGGGGCAGGAGGCAAGGAGGTCAGCCAGCATCCTAGGCACGATGGTTGTGGTGTAGAGGATTTCCACCACAGAGAAGTGGCGAAGGAAGAAATACATGGGGGAGCTCAGGGCAGGGTCTGCCAGCGTGAGGAGGATGATCAGGGAGTTGCCCAACAAGGTAACCAGGTAGATACAAAGCACTCCCCAAAACAGAGGGCCCCGAAGGGAACCAAAACCTGAGAACCCCAGCAAAACAAATTCCGTTACTGCTGTGCCATTGCCAACCCCCATGTCCTCAAGTCCAGGCTGGAAGAAGGAGGCAAGAGGGGGCTCATGCAGCACCAGAAGGCAGCCAGGCAAAGACAAAGGCTCCCATTGCAGCAGGAAAGGCGTGGAATAGCCTACAAGAACATTCCAGTTCCCAGGAATAGGATGGGCGAGCGCCTGAGCTGCTAGCAAATCCCTCCCAGAAAAATCCCTCAGAACAAAAAGAAGATAAACCAGGGGGAGGGGAGAGAGAAGGCAGACCTTCCTCCAGCCTGGGAACTTGAAAGACACCAGGGTCGTCCTTCTATTCACCGAGGACTAAGCTCTAGGAGCAAAGAGCAGGAACAGGTAGAACAGCCCCCTTTTGAGAAAGTGGGGGCAAAATTGGGCAGAAAGGTGGGTGAGCAGACAGAATAAATAAGACTGGCAGGAAAGTAGAAGAAAAGTAGATCCATTGTGAGGCAGAGTAAGAGCTGGAGTGAGAATAAGAGAGAAAGAGAAGACACAGAATCACAGGCTACAGAGAGAAGGCAGGGGGTGCTTTTGCCACAGATGAATCCCCGCAGCCCTCAGGACACCCTTCCCTAGCGGCACATCACCAGGAGCTCTGGCCCCCAAGAGTCTGATTCCCAGAGGATAGGGAGGGGAAGCAGGCAGGGGAAGCTAAGGAGGGGGAAGGCAGTATTGTCTGGGGTCCAAGAGGAAGGAAGCAGTTTTCTCCTGCCCCGTCATCATGCCTTAGCACCTCAGAATTCCTGCAGTTAAGCCCGGGGTCTGGATCCCATCCCAAGAACAACGGAGAGACCACAGTGCAGAGGGGCTGGAATGGATCCGGCGTCCCTCTGCAAGGCCTGAATGAATCTGGGCTCAGAAACCAAGCATTCTAGCCCCTGACCAGTGCCTAACTGCCCAGCTGCTCAGCGGGCAGCCCTAACGGCTGCCCTCAGCCCATGGCCCATTCCCAGAATTGGTCCCAGGCTTCTGCCTGACAGTACCCGGAAAGCAGGAAAGAAAGAACTTTTTCAAAATCATCTTGCAAAATAGTGCCAATATTCCAAGAAAAGGAATTGCTGAAATAGCAACTGGCCTGACTTCTGGTAGAACTTCCCAAACCAGCACAGGGATTCAAGCCTCTCCTCAGCTGCTGAGAAAAGCATTTGAAATACAAAACCCTCAGGTCACCTATGTGGCTCAGTTGGTTAAGCAACCCACTCTTGATTCATCTCAGGTCATGACCTCAAGGTCCTGGGATCAAGCCCTGCCTCAGGCTCTGTTCTCAGCTGGGAGTCTGCTTGAGGATTCTCTCCCAACCCCCACTCTTTTCTTTTCTTTTCTTTTCTTTTTTTCATATTTATTTTTTAGCAGCACCTGGGTGGCTCAGTGGGTTAAGCATCTACCTTCAGCTCAGGTCATGTTGGATTGGCTGCCCCTGCCTTTGGTAACTCTTTGTATAAGGATCCCCAGCTGACCAATGTTGATCCATGGGCAGGGACATCTCTACACCCCTATTCAGCAGGAAGAAGTTACAGAAGAGAAGACCTTCCACCCTCAGCAGCCCTAAAGAATTAAGGGTCAAAATTGTCAGGGGGGCATGATGTGGAGAACAAAGGCAAGAAGGAAATGTAGATAAAATTAAATTCCCTTCTAACCTGCAGCCCTTGACAAATACTTGAGGCAGTCAGAGTATGACATTCCTCTAGAAAACTCCAAAGTGTCTTAATGTTAATGTTTTGCTAGATGGAAAAACAACTTTAGCTTGACAATATCTAGGACTCCAGGATCCTTTGAGTCTTTAGCATATGAAAGTCTTTTTAGAAACTTCCCTTTGCCTCACCCAACTTCAAAGTATATAATCAATTGCTCCTCACAATCCCAGGGCAACTCTTTAAAGCACCGGTCCTGTTCTTGTGCTTAAAAAAAAAAAAAAAAAAAAAAAAAAAAAATTTTTNAAAAAAGTTTGGTTTTAAAAATTAATTTATTGACAGAAAAAGGTCTATACAACATATTATTAAGTGATAAAAGCAAGGTAAAAATAATAAATAAATTCTCAATATAAAATATATATCAGAGAGATAGACATCTAAGTACTAACAATGATAGGCTCTAAATGGAATAGACTTGGGGTTTTTGTTATGTTTCTTTATTTTGTATTGTTTTTTTTAATAAATATATATGTATTTTTTTTAAGATTTATTTATTTGACAGCGCATGTGTGCATGTGAGTGTGGGGAGATGCAGAGGGAGAGGGAGGAGAAAAATCAAGCAGACTCCGTGCTGAGCACAGAGCCAGACACAGGTCTCCATCTCACCACCCATGAGATCATGACCTGAGCGAAAACCAAGAGGCATTCATTCAACTGACTGAACCACCCAAGAGCCCCTTAATATATTTTTGATCCAATGATCATACAGCAAGCAAAAAATAATATATGAAACATTAAAAGAGGGGCACCTGGGTGGCTCAGATGGTTAAGCGTCTGCCTTCGGCTCAGGTCATGATCTCCAGGTCCTGGGATTGAGCCCCAAGTCAGGCTCCCAGTTCAGCTGGGAGCCTGCTTCTCCCTCTCCCTCTGCCGTTCCCCCTGCTTACGCACTCTTGCTCTCTCTCTCTGTCAAATAAATAAATAAAATTTTTTTAATTAAAAAAATAAAACAAAAGAAAAAGATGAAATTTGTTTTAACATATTTTGATATTGGGGCTCTTGGGTGGCTCAGTTGTTAAGCATCTGCCTTCAGCTAGGGTCATGATCCCAGAGTACTGGGATCGAGCCCAGCATAGGGCTCCCTGCTCTGCGGGAAAGCCTGCTTCTCCCTCTGGTGGTGTTCCTTCTTTCTCTGTGTCTCTCTCTGTCAAGTAAATAAATAAAATCTTTAAATATATATATATATGTGTGTGTATATATTTAAATGTCTAATTTACTTTTAGTCATTTATGCCTACTTACACCTTTGGAAATGTTCTTATTAATAGTTTAATTTTGCAATTTGATCAATAGTGAATGTTTCTGAGTATTTCCAAAGTTGTGAGGGAACACAGTTCTGGACACTTGGGTTGTTTTCAGATCTGTGATGTTAAGCATTCGTTCAAGTTTCCAATTTAAAAGAGTTACAAATAAAAACAGCACGGGGCGTGAGAAATCTGAAAAGGAACCCAAAAAGGCAGATTTTTTTCCCTAAAGAGCACCAAATTCCAGGGTTTGTTCAAAATGGGATCGCATCGCCCCCTTGTGACGAATCTTAGAATAGCAATTTTCGACCTTGGCTCCTCTCTGGAAGGTGTGTTGGGGGTGGTGAAAGGAAAGGGCTTTGAAGATCTACTCATCACAACCTCAGTTTGCAGAGGAGGGAACTGAGATCTTCTCAGGTTGTTATCTGCTAGGGAGCTTCTCTGGTGAAATCTGAAACCGGCCCCATGCTCAGAGAGCAGGGAGAGAGAAGAAATATGCAGGCCACTCCAGGTGGGTATGTGGGAGTTTTAATAAGCAAAGGGAACATAGGTACAAGGCTTGTCATGGGTGACAGCAAGATGAATGGATCCCTGCCTCCGTCCTTTGCATCTTAAGAGTTTATAGAATCCCATACTGGGTTCAGTCATGTATACTGTGCAGGTGTTGTCAACACCACATCACTATCTCAAAGCTGTGTCCTTGGAGCAGCTCCTGGGAGTGGGAAAGACAGGTGGAACCCACATTCCAAGCCCAGGGGAGGGAGCGAGGAGCCTGTGATCACGGAGGCCCAGCCTACCGGTCAACCGGTGGTCATGTCTTTTCCATGACCTTCTCCAACAGATCTAGGAAAGCTCCTTTGGTTTACCCAAGATAACTCAGTGAATTAAGGGCAGAGCTGAGACCAGTAATAACATGTGTCATTTATAGATCATGACATCATTGCATAAATCACCTCACCAAATCCTGACACAATGAGGTTCCATTAATCCCACCCTAAAGTTGAGGAATGGGCAAGAGAGATTAAGTGTCTTGTCTGAGGTCACACAGCCTAATAGCAGCAGAGCCAGAACTCACAGTCTATTGGCCCCCAAAGCCAGTATAACTGAACACTACAAACCCAGCCTCTGTCAAACCCAGTGCCTACCCCATATGTCACATGTCTACATCTAGATCACACAGAGAAGATGCCTCAGAGATATCTGCTCTAGTCTCATCATGTTACAAAAGAGGAAACAAAGATGGAGGAGGGATAGAAGCAGAACAGAGCAAGGGCTGAGGGCAGGTTCCTCATCTAATGCCCTCCCTCAGCCTCTGTTTTACCTACCTATCTACTGCAACTCTGTGTAGATGCACATGCATGTGTACACGTATGCCGTGTGAGTGCACATGTTTTCCATACGTGTGTAGGCAGGTTTGTGTGCAGGGACCATCCTACACATAGGAAGAGGAGCCATGAGAACCCCAGTGTAAGCCTCACCAGTAACAGGAGCTTCTCAAATTGGCATCTGCCCTTTTGCAAAGCCTTGAGTTTGCACCAAAGAGTTTAAAGGAAGAAAGGAGTGATCGGTAGGGTAAGACACCACAGCTGGGGCCCTGAGGGACTAAGGATGCTTCAGTAGTGCAATAACCTGGGGGTCTACAGTCGATCCTTGAACAACATGGGGGTTAGGAGTGCCAACTTCCACACACACATAGTCAAAAATTCACTTAAAACTTTTGACTCGCAAAAAATGTAACTACTTATGGCCTGCTGTTGACCAGAAGCCTTACCGGTCACATAGTCAACTAATACCTAATTTGTATGTTATATGCATTATATGCTGTATTCTTACAATAAAGTTAGCCACTCAAAAGGAAATGTTATTAAGAAAATCGTAAGGAAGAGAAAACACGTTCATAGTACTGTACTAAAAGAATCTTACAGGACTCATGTAGTTCAAACCCATCCTGTTCAAGGGTCAACTGTACTTCCCTGGAGTCCAGTGTCCGAGGCTCAAAGGGACACATGAGGCCACTGGTGGGGAGGGGGTCAGACATCCTGTAAATAGGCAGAGCTCAAACCATAAGCCCTTTCCTCCCCCAGGAGGAGAAGCCCAGGTCCCCTGGGCTTCCCCCAACCAAGAAGCTTAGCTTCTTCCATGTTCCTTCTTCAGTGCAGAATTCTGTGTCTGAGCCTCTATGTGGATCCTGTGGAGGGGAAGCAGGCAAACTGAGACAGAACAAAACTGATTAAAAAAGGCAGCACTGGCAGGAGAGGGAAAGCATGGCCGGAGACATGGGAGGAACCTTCCTGATGCCCCTGAGGTGGGACTGCCCCAGTGCCAGTGAGCTCGTGAAGGGCACTGAGGGCAAGATGGGAAGCAGCCAAGCACAGAGACTGTAGGCCCAATGCAGACACATACTGTTGACAGAGAAGAGCCACTCCTGCCTCAGGTAGGATGTTTTCATCAACGTACGAATGTAGGTGAGGTGATTTCCAAACCAGATTTCACATTCCTGGAAAACTCTAGTTAGCTGTTCCCCTGCTTGAGAATCTTTCTCTACCTGCTCCTCAAGTTCATATCCTGTCTACCCTTCCAGGCCCAGCACAGAGACACCTCCCCTGAGAAGGGTCCCCTGGTTCTCCCACAGAAACCACATCACCCCACAGTCTTCCATGCAGCATTACCTCAAAACTTAGTAACTTGAAACAACAGATATTTACTCTCTTGAGGTTTCTGAGGCAGGAGTCCAGGTGTGAATTACCTGGGTGATTGTGGCTCTCACAAGACTACAGTGAAGTTGTCAACAGGGCTGCCTTCTCCCAAGGCTCCACTGGAAGAAGGGTGTGCTTCCCAGCTTGCTCACGGGGCTGTCGGCAGGCCTTAGGTGCTTACTGCCGGGGGACATCAATTCCTCGCCACGTGGGCATCTTCACAGGGTGGCTCACACTGTGGCAGCTGCCTTCCCTCCAGGTGAGGGAACAAAGGAGAGACTGAGAGTGAACAAGACTGAGTCACAGTCTTCTTGTGACCTAATCTCCGAAGTGATATCCCCTCACTTTTGCTGTTCACGGTTAGTTACAAGGGTGTCACTACTTCTAGCCCAAAGAGATCCCGGTTACAAAAGGACTGTGACTTCAGTTTTTCTCACTCTCACTCGCTCACTCGCTCACTCAAAGGGAAGGCATCTGCCATGTTGTGAGCTGCCCGATGGAGAGGCCCACAAGACAAGGGCCTGATGTCTCCATTTGCTCAAGGGAATGGGGTTACCTGAAGGCTCGAACCCCAGGGTGTGGGGGGCGGTGGGGGCCAGCGGAGGGGCTGCTGCCCACTGTGCAGCTGTGACAGTGCCATTCACCGAGCAGCCCCTGAGCCTTGCAGCGAGCTGAGTAACCACTTGAGTTAAATCCCGTCATCCACCTAATGAGCCAGGCGTGATGATCCTCTCTTTGCAGATCACAGTGCTGAGGCCGAGGGAGAGGTGATGTGTGAGACTTGCTCCAGGTCCCATTAGTCAATGACCCAACGCCATGCCCTTTCTACCTCAACTGCCTGCCACTGATCACTTTCCGGGTTAGATTCCTGGCTTCACCACCTACAGGCTGAGTGACCATGGGCATGTTGTTTAACCTCTCAGAAGCTTGGTATTCTCATCTGTAAAATAAAGATAATTCTTACCTCTTGGGGTTGTTGCAAGAATTCAACAACATTGGGGCCCCTGGGTGGCTCAGTTGGTTAAGCGACCGCCTTTGGCTCAGGTCGTGATCCTGGAGTCCCTGGATTGACCCCCACATTGGGCTCTCTGCTCAGCGGGGAGCCTGCTTCTCCCTCTGACCTTTCCTCCCTCATGCTCTCTCTCATTCTCTCATCTCTCATTCTCATCTCTCTCTCTCTTCTCTCGCTGTCAAATAAATAACTAAAATCTTAAAAAAAAAAGTATTCAACAACATAATGTTTGAAAAGCACTTAGCACAATATCTAGTGTATAATCAAAACCAGCGTTGTGCCCCATGAATCAGAGATGGAGATGAATTTACTATATCCATTTTCACCCTGGTCTGGGAAGACAGTAAAATTTCAAAACCATGAGAAACAGGATACCAAGATTGGAGAAATTGTGGGACTGAAGAAAAAATACCTTAAAAGTTATTACTTTCAGTGAAGGGAAGGCTCAGAGGGCCCTCGTCTCATAGATCTCAAGGGCAAGAAGAAAATTTTCTTGGTCACATTTTTATTCAAGTACAAATAAAAGATTGGTTGGCTGCAGCATCTGGAGGGTGTGTTCATGGGGGGACATGAGGAGAGCCAAAGAGAAGGAAAATGAAGTGTTGGCCAACCCCACAAAGGTCAGAAGGTGAAACTGGCCCCAAGATGCTGCTGAGTCACAATGAGACCCAAGAAACTAGGTCTTCCTTCCCCCTGGAGATCATGAAAGAACACACAAGTCTAGGAAATCCATTTACCCTGAACCCCCGACCTTGACTCTCCTGAGGCAAGCTTTCTCTTTGTAGGGAAACTGGTGAATGAAGATCTAATAGGTGCTAAGAGCTCCCAAGAGAAAGAGGTGGGGGCCTGGGACTGGCCTCTCCAACCCCTGAGACATTTTTTACTTTAAAAGCCTAAACAGGGGCGCCTGGGTGGCTCAGTGGGTTAAAGCCGCTGCCTTCGGCTCAGGTCATGATNTGGGACTGGCCTCTCCAACCCCCGAGACATTTTTTACTTTAAAAGCCTAAACAGGGGGCGCCTGGGTGGCTCAGTGGGTTAAAGCCTCTGCTTTCGGCTCAGGTCATGATCTCAGGGTCCTGGGATCGAGGCCCGCAT
>LNAC01000236.1:1166166-1229142 GCA_002007465.1 Ailurus styani
AAAAAAAAAAAAAAGCCTAAACAGGGACGCCTGGGTGGTTCAGTCGGTTAAGCATCAGCCTTCAGTGCAAGTCACTATCACAGGGTCCTGGGATCGAGTGGAAGCCTGCTGCTCCCCCTGCTTGTGCTCTTTCTCCCTCTGACCAATAAATAAAGTATTCTAAAAAAAATAAAAATAAAAGCCTAAGCAGTAACTTGCATCCCTCCAGATGTATGTATAGAATGATTACCCAATACTTTCTCCCGGTGGGTGTTGTGTTAAGTTTTAATTAATTCCCTCCTGTCCGCCTTGTCTGTTTCCCTCAGGCCTGCTTCCCAGCTCCACAGCCCCCCGGGCCTCTGCAGCACCACTTACCTGCTCCAAATGAGCGTTTCTCCCCCTGCACAGCAGTCATCCCGGCCACAATAGTTCCACGATGACTTCTGTCCCTCAACATTTGAAAAAAGGAAAAACTTGGCAGCCTAGCAATGAACAGAGCACTTCAGCAATTTCCTTTCATTATCTCATTCGGTCCTCACACCAACCCGAGAGACAGGCCCAGCAGCTATTACGCCCACGTTTTGATGATGGGAAACTGAAGGAACCATGTGACTGCAAAGTCACTTGTCTGACAAGAGTGGAACTGGGACTTGAAACCTAGAAGCCAAACCCCTGGCTCCCGGTCCAGGACACTGTGAGGCCCCACCCAGTCCTGCCCATCGTGGGGCCCCCTCTCCTACCAGCTCTGTCCCCACATGGGTTACATGACCTCTGAAAGCCCAGCTCCTTCCAACGCCAAGAGGCCACAGCATCCCACACAGCAACCAGGAAGAGCAGACCTCCTCTGAGAGGTCCCCGACTTCCTCACACCCTCACCACCGAGCCCGGCTTCTGGAACATGGACCAGTGCAGCCTTCGGGGATGGTCACTGCTTCCTGCCCACAGTCTTCACTGTGCCCCGGTAGCACCACCACAGCTCCGCCCATTTATCTGCTCCTCCCGTCCCCCTTCCATCCCAGAGCTGGGGAGAAACTCGCTACCTCTGTGTGTTAATATCCTGTCTTGGTTCTTGTTGCACAGCATGAATGGCTCACCGGGACAGATCGAACACCATCAGGTGGCAAAAACTAAATGTGGGGACAAAGGAAAGAAAGAGAAAGGAGACTTTATTAAAAGAAAAAGAAAGGTAGGGACATAAGATGGGGCCAGGAACAAAACTAAAAATCAAAATGTAAGACCTATGCCCTACTTAAGGGTGAGCCAGAAGTTTGGCCCAAACTGATTAGCAGGCAATCCAAAAAAGAAAGTCTGATCGGTTCCAGAGTTCACAGTGTCCATGAGATGAAACGGAAACAAGCTGCTCCGGGCAGTACAATTATTCTCAGAGCCGTGACCAGAAAGAAATTTTGCCCAAGGACAATCCTAGAGAGATGACCGTGGCTCATATCCTTGCATTGCCTTAAGAGTGAGTTACCCAGGATGGGTTCTAATAACAGGGGAATCCATCACAACAGAGGACCTCTGGGATTGTGGGAGAGGCAGGGGGCACCATGTACCCCGCTCTGCCTTGATAGAGATTGATCTAGGGTGGATTTCTCAACCTTGGCTCTACTGATGATTGGTGCCAGATAATTCTTTGGTGAATGTCCTGTGCGTCGTAGGATGTGTCACAGCTTCCCCCGTGTCTGCCCACTAGATGCCAGGAGCACCCTTCCCCAAAACAGTGACAAACAAAATGTCTTCAGGTTCAGCCAAATGTCCCTTGGGAGACAAAATCACTGCGAACCACTGATCCCACAGTAGAAATCATCGCTCTTATTCTCTTTGTAATGTGAAGAGACAAAGAAGGAACCCATTTTTATTTTTATTATTTTTATAGCTTTATTGAAGCATAATTTGTATAAAATTTGCATAAAAATTCACTTATTTAAAATATGCAATTCATAAACAATGAATCTTGGGAAACAAAAAATAAAGTTAAAAAATAAATAAATAAAAATTTTAAAATAAGAATAAAATATGCAATTCAGTGATTGTTTTTGTTTTTTAGTATATTCACAGGGTTGTGTAACCATCACCACTATCTAATTTTAGAATATTTTCATTATTTCAAAAAGTAACTCCATACCCCAAAGCAGTCACTCCCTGTTCTCCTTCCCCCCCACACACACACACCCCCACATCCCCGCCTCTGGCCACAAATAATCTGGTATCTCTCTTATGGATCTGCCCATTTGGGACATTTTATATAATAGAATCATGCAAAGTATGGTTTTTGTGTCTGGTTTCTTTCAGCATAATTTTTTCAGGTTTTGTCCATATTATCAGTACTTCAACACTTTAATTGCCAAATAATATACCATTGTATGGAAATATCATATTTTATTTATTCACTCATCAGTTTATAGACACTGGGGTGTTTACACTTCGGGGCTATTATTAATAATTCTGCTATGAACTTTCACGTACAAGCTTTTATGCAGACATTTGGTTTTAACTCTCTTGGGTATATACCTAAGAATGAAATTGTTGGGTTAAATGATAGTTCTAAGTGTAATATTTTGACAAGCTGCCAGTTTTCCAAAACAACTGCACCCTTTTATATTCCCACCAGCAATAAATGATGGTTCTAATTTCTCCACTTCTAGCACTTGTTGGTTGGTTTACAGTGTTGTTCATACCTTCTATTTCTCAGTCGATCTTCCTCCTAGCTGTTCCGTCCATTGTTGGAAGCGGAGTGTAGAAGTCTCTAGATGTTACTGTTCAGTTGTCTATTTCTGCCTTCAGTTCTGCCAGGTTTGGCTTCCTGTATTTGTCATTAGGTGGCTCTACTAATAGCCGGCAAAAATAGAGGTTAAAACAGAAGTTATTACTAGAGATAAAGAAGAACATTTTTTAGGAATACAGGATTCACTCTATAGTGAAGGAAATAATAAACATCAAGTTGAAATAAATGAAGTAGGAATTTTTAAAAATAGAGAAAATCACCAAAACAATAGGTCGTGTCTTTAAAAAGATCAACAAAACTGACAAGCTTTCAGCTAGACTGACCAAGAAAAAGAATAAAAGTTTGGGATGCCTGGGTGGCTCAGTGGTTAAGCGTCTACCTTCAGCTCAGGTCATGATCTCAGGGTCCTGGGGTTGAGTCCCACGTTAGGCTCCTTGCGTGGCGGGGAGCTGCTTTTCCCTCTTCCTGGTGCTCCCCCTGCTTGTGCTTTCTCTCTCCTTCTCTGACGAATAAACTAATAAAATTGTTTAAAAAGTAATTTAAAAAATAAAAAAAGATTATAAGAGAATATTATGTGCCGAACATCTGGCCTTCCTTAGCAAACCTATTTATGGCTTTTTTTTTTTTCTGGTAGATAGACCACACTCTCCTGTTTCTTTGCATGGCTCATAATTTTTGTTGAAAACTGGACATTTTAAATATCATTATGTGGCAGCTCTAAAACTCAGATTCCCACATCCTTGGGGATTTTTGTTGTTGCTGTTTGTTATCACTGTTTATTCAGTGACTCTCCTGGACCAATTCTATGAAGTCTATACTCTTTGTTATGTGTGGCCACCTAAGTCTCTGCTTGGCTAGCTTAGCAATGAGCTAATGATCAAACAGATTTCCTTAAGTGCCTTGACCATTAAATCTCCCTGCTTTGCTGAGGCGTTGTGTGTGTGTGTCCCAGCATGCCTTTGATTCTCCAGCAGTTTACAACTCCCACTTAGTCTTCATTTCCTGCTTGTATAGAGTCCCTAGGTCAGCCAGAGGTGAGAGATGTGCAGCCATGTATGGCTACCTTGCATTCTAGACCCTCAAATTTTCAAAGCCCCCTATCAACATCCCCAAATTCTCCTTTCAAGATTGTAACCAGCCTCTTGTTTGCCCCCACAGGATTGCCACATCAGGCAGCAGCAATTTTTAAATATTGCCACTGATTATCTAACCAACGCCCTTAATAGTAGGGATTTCCTCCATGAGCAAATAAAAAGAAACCCTGATGAATGGGGCTTTACCAGGGATCTTTCAGACAAGTCAAATAGTGACAAATCTCTGGAAAACAGCTCTTTTGGGAGCTCAGGCTGATCCTACACCTTCCACTGGCTGCTAGGATTCTGGGTTTTGCAGTTACTGTGGATCCAAGCCCACTGGTTTCAAGACCACGGGAACTGGGAAAAGAGCATAAGAATAGGGCGAGTTAAAACACCACAAAACTCACTGTTCTGGGTGCCTGGGTGGCTCAGTGGGCTAAAGCCTCTGCCTTTGGCTCAGGTCATGGTCTCAGGGTCCTGGGATGGAGCCCCACATCGGGCTCTCTGCTCAGTGGGGAGCCTGCTTCCTCCTCTCTCTCTGCCTGCTTCTCTGCCTACTTGTGATCTCTGTGTGTGTGTGTGTGTCAAATAAATAAATAAAATCTTTAAAAAAAAAGATTTAAAAAAAAAACTCACTGTTCTTACAAGATTCCACCATTTTTCTTTAAAAAAAAAAATGCTCTTTGGGTTGTAAGCCTTTTAATTTCCGGAGTTCTGAAACACTTGATTTAGACAATTTTTGTCAGTGTTCTTATTGCTTTTATGGAAAAACTTGTTTTCAGAGGTCTTTACTCCACCATTCCAGAAGTGTTTCCTCCTGCTCTGAGTTCTCATCACACTGCCTTCACAGTTGCCTGGGGTCTCAGAAGGGGGCGGGTCCTGAAGGAACAACGGAAACAGAAAGATTTCAAAGGACTTCAAGTCTGCCTTTTGCCAGATCCCAGAGTCGTAAAACCTCAGGATGAGCCCTCTGCTTCCCCACGACCATGGTTTTGGGGGTGCGGGGGTGTAATAGCCATGTTGGGAGACCAGGGCCAGCACTGACAGGGAGTACCTCAGGAGCCAGGCAGGACTGGAGCCGCTGGGATGAGTGAGGAGTGAGTCACCAGCTTTTGTGGTATTAGTCAGTTGGTCCATAAGACTAGCTAGCATTCATGGTTTTCCATTGTTTCTAGTGCCTATGTTGCAAGGGGGAAATACAATTTTCACAGTGTTTCACAACATACAGAGCCGTGAGTAACTTTCTACAATTGTCTTAACGGACTTCACATTCTATCTACAACCTGGATGTGGCAAGCAGAGACTGAGAAAAGACTAGTCCTCTTCATTATTCAGGCTCTGGGTAAACTAAAGAATAAAGAAATGCCAGAAGAGAGTTACTAAAATATCGATATACTTTAGATACTTATTTTTAACCAACTAAAACTTTGAATACAACTAATAAACAAAAAGGCAATGTGACCTCATTTGGCAATAAAGCAAACACTGTACTTGAAGCCCTTCATGGATACAAGGCCCAGGCCCTGCAGTTTTTCTGGTTCCTCTGGTAATAAGGCTCCTCCTTTCTGTGCTACTGGGGAGTCCTTTGCTTCCTAGGGGGAGGGAGTGAGAATTCAGATACATCAACTTTAAGTTCTCTCTTGCTAAGACAGCCACCTACATACAGCTCAGTAGATCAAAGTGGTAGCTCTTCCTCACACACCCAAGAAGGTGAGGAGAAGTGTATACTCCCCAACTCATGGCTGCATCTCAGTCCCTGATCATGTCCTCCTGCCTCTCTGGGCTTCCCCAGGAGAAAAAAATCATCCCCTGTGTTCTAATGGAGTGCTACACCACTCTGTAAGAGGGAACTACTACAGAACAGTCCAGAAGACAACTAGACAAGATGCTTTATCTAAATAAACCATTCCCTTGTATCATACAAGCCAAAGAGTTCTTACAGACCTAGATCTTCAGGAGAAAAGGATTTCTTGTGGCCCCTTTCTCTCTCTCTACCCATGTTCAAACTTCAGGTTTTAGCCAAAGGCTAATATAGAAAGTTTCCTCTGTCCAGATTTTACCAGATCTGAATTATTTCTGATTTCATGAAGTAAACATTGTGTGCTGTAGCCAACTTCCTCACAATTTACCTAAAAAGCAAGCATACCTCATCCTAGAGAAGATTAATTTTTCTTCCAAATCAATAAAAACCACTTTCATATTAGGAAAGCATATATTGGGACTCCTGGGTGGCTCAGTCGGTTAAGTGTCCCAACTCTTGGTTTCCACTCAGGCCACGATCTCCGGGTCATGAGATCAAGCCACACATTAGACTCCGTGCTGGGGGGGAGGGGGTCTGCTTAGGATTCTCTCCCTCTCCCTCTGCCCCTCCCCACTGCTCAGGTGCTTCCTTGCTCGCTGGCTCTCAAATAAATACATAAACATTTTTCAAGGCATATATTGCCCTGATACTAAGATCTTGACCCTATTCCTTCAAAATGATAACCCTAACAGGACTGAGCTAAGGAACACTTGCCTTCTTGCCACGTCTGCAGTATCTACGTGGTCACTCAGCCCTCCCAGGCCAGGTGCAAGGTCCAGATTCTGATCCACAACTCTCTTCCCTAACAGAAGAAAAGGGTAGGTGTTAATGTTTACCACATATCACAGTGTCTCTTCTAACACATACCTGATAGCTTCCATGATTTTCACTGCAAAATACCAAAAGATCACATTTGAACATAAGAGGGTACACGCAGGAGTCACACAACAAATATATACACCAAGAAGAGCACACCGGGGTGTTAGGGGGCCCCAGCTACTCCGCCACCTGCTCCCTGTGAGTTGTCCTTATGACCAGAGACCGAAGATGAAAGTCCGCCTGCCGCAGGATAAAGCAAGACATCTTAGCACAGCCACCCCTTCAAAAGGTAAACTAGTACTTGGGATTAACAAGAATGTTGTTTACACTCAACCTTCTGACTCTTACTCCAAGCCTGTGCCTCGCCCCATTCCTGAAGCTGAGCTCCCAGCCCCAGTCCCTGCCCCACGGCCAGGAATGGGCTCATCTGATCCTCTGGCCCTGACCACTGCTCACTGACCAGGCCCCTGAGTGTCTCCCCCATCAGTTCCATCCAGGGCCTACTGCCACACCTCCCTGCCTAAGCCTGGCCGGACTCCATTTGGTCCTATTTACCCAAGCCCATTCACAGGCCCCAGACAGCTCCTGTTTGACCCCACCAGTGAGCATCTCAGTCTCTAGACCTGACTATGTGAGAACACCTGCTAGATCGAGTCCTTGGCCACCACTCCTCCCTGAGGTCAAGCTCTGGAATGCCCAGCCAGCCAAGCCCTACATAGCACTGCTTCCTGGAGGAGCGAGATGGACTAAGGACCTGGGCTCACAGGCTTCAGACCCCTTTTCAGACAATAAAGTTGTTTCTTAAATGATAGTGCTTCTCAAACTTGAACACACAGAGGAATGACCTGGGTGATGCAGAAGAGCTAGGTTCTTGTCTCACAGAGTCGAAGAATTAATCTCTCGGACAAAGGAAAGTGAGTAAAGCAATAAAAGTTTATTAAATGAAGATACAGAGAAAGCTCTCAAGAGCAAGGTGAGTCCCAACAGTGTTGCCAATGAGGTCCTTTAGGGTTGGTCTTTTATAGAAAGCTAACCAGGGACCTCAAATCCTTTTTTTTTTTTAAGATTTTATTTTTTTTTTTTAATTTTTTTTGACAAAGAGAGAGAAAGAGATCACAAGTAGGCTGAGAGGCAGGCAGAGAGAGAGGAGGAAGCAGGCTCCTTGCCGAGCAGGGAGCCCAATGCGGGCCTCCATCCAAGGACCCTGAGATCATGACCTGAGCTGAAGGCAGAGGCTTTAACCCACTGAGCCACCCAGGCGCCCAGGACCTCAAATCCTTTTAACATCTCTATTGATAACACTATTGAGCAAGGACTAGTGATAACACCTTCAATGCCTTACTTCCTTTTTAGGGCTGGTTATTCTTTGTTGGTCACAAGTGATTATCATAAAAAAGACACCCCACACACACACACCTAGGGCAAGGTGGTCCCATTTGTTCCCTTAGCTCTGGTTTTCCCACACCTCCACATTTTGGGGATTTCTGTGAGCCTGATCGCCTAGCCTGCTATCTATCTCTCCCTACCTAACCCCACCTGTCCCTTCCTCATAGGGACCTTGTTAAAATGCAAATTTAGATTCAGGAGGTCTCGGGTGGGGCCCAAGACTGCAGTTCTAGCAAATACTTGGGTGAAGCCAATATTGTTGGTCCAGGGACTACGCTTTGAGTTGGAAGTTTCTAGAATATTAATTATTGCCATTTTGCAAAATAAAGAATATATATATATTTCACGGTAACAACAGCCCTAATGTCACCAAGGAAAGAGGAGAAATTGTTCCCTCATGGTTTGCTCCAGCCCACAGAATTTGGAGTCTGTCCCGTGCATATTTTGCACTAATCACATGCAATACTGCTTTGAATTTCACATACAAGTTTGCTGTATGTTGTGATGAGCACCCGGTGTTGTATGGAAGTGTTAAATCACTGTATTATACACCTGAAACTAATATACTACATGTTAACTAACTGGAATTTAAATAAAAACTTGTTTAAAACATGTCCTATATGTGTGTTTTGTTCACTACTTATATGTCTGTTTCCTTGACAGGATTCATTCATTCTGCAAACAATATTATTATTGTGTTGGGACTAGAGGAACATATAAGACATTGTCCCTGGACTCGATAAGCCAATGGGCTTTTAAAGGAGACAGACATGTAAATAGATTTTTTTGGCACAACATGGTAAGTACAACAATAGTATCTGCATATCGTGTGAGGGAAAAGAGGCCCAGGACAGTATCAGAATTAGGTAGTCAGCAGGAAAGCCATTCTGGGTGAAGGAGAGCCTGAATGAACCTAACAAAGAGAAGGAGTGAGCCAAGTGAGGCTCCAGTATGAAAGAGCTGGGTAGCCAGGGAGTTGCACATTAGCAAAGGAGAGGGCCTCAGAGAAGAGGCTGAGGCGTTGACCAACATTGACCACAGAAGGCCTTTCTCCTGCAACAAGCAGCTTGGGCTTTATCCTGTGGACAACAGTGAGGAAACAATTCAGATTTTAAATAAGGGCATGGCATGGTGATGTTTGTGTTTTAGGTAAATCATATTTGGTGACTGTGTGGAGAACAGATTCGAAGGTGACAAAACTAGGCAGCCATTTTCATGGTCCAGGAACCAGATGATGTGGGCCTGAATTTATAGCACTGGCAGTTGGGATAAGAGAAAGGAGACAAATTCGAGGTATGTTGAAAAGGTATTTGGAAGTATACAGCAAGATTTAGTGATGAGTTGAATGGGGACAGGGGTGAGAGAAAAGGAGGGTGAATAATGGCTCCCAGGTGTTTGGCTTGGGGGAATTTGGTTTCCAACCAAATCAGAAAGGACAGAAGAGTTGCTGGATTGGAGTTCCAGACCAGAACCAACCTCCATGCTAATGGGTCTCCAGTATTTATCTCTAGCCCAAAATGCTCTTCAAAATTCCAGATTCACATATTTAACGACTCATTAGACATATCACCAAGTTGGCATGCCAAAACCAAATTCACCATCTTAAAAAAAAAAAAAGCCCTTATTCTGATAAGTTGCCTCCAGTGACGAGAGTTAAAAGTCTCAGAATAATCTGTTAAGAATTATAAATGTTTACAAGGCACCTAGTAACACAGTCAATTAAGAGTCTGACTCTTGGTTTCCCTTGTGGTTTCATCCCAGGCCCTCATCTCAGGGTTCTGAGATCAAGCCCAGCATGGGGCTATGCCCTCAGCATGGAGTGTGCTTGAGACTCTCCCTGCCCCTTCCTCCCCTAACATAAATAAATAAATCTTTGGGACACCTGGGTGGCTCAGTTAATTAAGTATCTGACTTCAGCTCAGGTCACGATCTCAGGGTCCTGGGATCGAGCCCCACATGGGGCTCTCTACTCGGTGGGGAACCTGCTTGTCCCTCTTCCTCTGCCCCTCCCCCCGCTCATGCTCGCTCTTTCTCTCTCTCAAATAAATAAACAAATCTTTTTAAAAAATAAATATATAGATAAATGGTGGTTTCCAAGGGCTCATGAGAAGTTATTGTTTAATAGACATGAAGCTTCAGCTGGAAAATCAGAAAGGTCTGAGGATGGAACACCTGGGTGGCTCAATCAGTTAAGCATCTGCCTTCAGCTCAAGTCATGGTCCTAGGGTCCTGGAGTCCCGAGATGGATCCCCATAGCAGGGAGCCTGCTTCTTCCTCTCCCTCTGCCTGCTGCTCCCCTGGCTTGTGCTCTCTCTCACTCTCTGTGTCAAGTAAGTGGGTAAAATCTTAAAAGAAAAAAAAAAGTTCTGGGGATGGACAGTGGCAATGATTGCATAGTAATGGGAGTGAAATTAATGCCATTAACTATACTTAAAATTGATTTAAATGGTAATGTTTATATTATGCATATTTTACCAAAATTTTGTAAATGAAAAATAAAATGCTACTTCTTACCACCTACTACACAAATCTCCTCTCTGTCTCCAGGATTGCTCCATTTTTCATCATCCTTTCACTGGACCATTGTAAATCATCTCTCTCTTTTTTTTTTATCTCTCTTTTTTTTTAAGACTTTATTTATTTATTTAATTGACAAAGAAAGAGACAGCTAGAGAGGGAACACAAGCAGGCAGAGTGGGAGAGGGAGAAGCAGGCTTCCCACTGAGGAGGGAGTTCTTGTGTGGGGCTTGATCCCAGGACACAGGGATCATGACCTGAGCCAAAAGCAAATGTTTAACGACTGAAACACCCAGGTGCCCCTCATCTATCTTTTTTTTAATTTTTATTTATTTCTTAAATTCCAGTGTAATTAACATACAGTGTTATATTAGTTTCAGGTGTACAATATAGTGATTCAATAATTCTATACACTATTCCGTGCTTATCCCAATAAGAGTACTCTTAATCCCCTTCATCTATTTCACCCCTCCCCCCAACTCCCTCCTCGTCCCCTACAACCATCAGTCTATTCTATATATTTAAGAGTCTGGTTTTTTGTTGGCCTTTTTTTTTCTTTGTTCATCTGTTTTGTTTCTTAAATTAAATTTGTTTCTAAATTCTTAAAAAATATGAGTGAAATCTTATGGTATTTGTCGTTCTCTGATTTATTTCAGTTATGCACTCTAGGTCCATCCATGCTGTTGCAAAAGGCAAGATCCCATTCTTTTAAATGCTGAGTAATACCCCATTGTGTATCACAGCCTCCTCATCCATTCATCTATCTTTGAAAATTTGTGTTGCTTCTATATCTTAGTTATTGTAATAATGCTACAATAAACATAGGGGTACATATACCTTTTGAATTAGGTAATACTCTAAATTTTGAATTGGGTAAATACCCAGTAGTAGAATTACTGTAATTCTGTTTTTAATTTTTTGAGGAACTTCCATACTGTTCTCCAAAGTGGCTGCACCAATTTGCATTCCCACCAACAGAGAACAAAGTTTCCTTTTTCTCCACATCCTCACCAACATTTGTTTTTTTCTTAGGTTTTTTATTTTAGCCATTCTGACAGGTGTGAGATAATATCTCATTGTGGTTTTGATTTGCATTTCCCTGACGATGAGTGATGTCGAGCAACTTTTCATGTGTCTTTTGGCCATCTGGATGTCTTCTTTGGGAAAATTCCTATTCATATCTTCTGACTTTTTAATGGGATTATTTGGGGTTTTTTGCATTGAATTGTATAAGTTCTTTATGTATTTTGTATATTAACCCCTTAATCAGATATATCACTTGCAAATGTCTTCTCCCATTCAGTGGGTTGTCTTTTTGTTTTGTTGGTGGTTTCCTTTGCTCTGCAAAAGCTTTACATGTTGGTGTTGTCCTGATAATTTAAGTTTGCTTTTGCTTCCTTTGCCAAAGGAGATATATCTAGAAAATTATGTTTCTACAGATGATGTCAATGCAAATCATCTCTCAGCTGGCCTCCCAGCCTCCAGTCTTTTTTCCTGTAAATCCAGTCATCAGAGAGATGCTTCCAACAAGCCATCGGCCACATGACTCTTTCCCATTTCCTATAGGATAAGATCCAAACGCCTTAGGTTGGCATATAAGATTCTCAATGATACAAACATTTCTCAATGAAATGGACCCTTTTTCAGTGATAATGGACCTTTTTTTTTTTTTATTCATTTGACACAGAGAGAGAGACCACAAGTAGGCAGAAAGGCAGGCAGAGAGAGAGGAGAGAGGAGGAAGCAGGCTCTCTGCCGAGCAGAGAGCCCGATGTGGGCCTCGATCCCAGGACCCTGGGATCATGACCCGAGCCGAAGGCAGCGGCCTTAACCCACTGAGCCACCCAGGCGCCCAATAATGGACCTTTTATTCATCCATCCAATAAATATGTGTTGAGTGATCTCTGAGACTGACACTGGAAATGGCCCTGAGTATATCAGGCAATGAAGAAGAAAATACACTTTCTGACAATGTAGAGTTAATTCACTAGAAGAAACAGCAGGCTTTAAATCATTAACAAAATTTTTCAGTTACAAATGTGATAAAACTATTTGTTGTTTACTGATCACACATGTTTTTTATGCAGCCTGGCTAGGTCCAAGGACAGGAGGGAGGAGGAGGTCTCATAAGACCAGCCAAGAGGGTGCTTGGCTTCATGCAGGATACAAATCAAATAGAAGCTGAGAGGAAGTGAGAGTAGTTTACTGAAGACATAGAGAGAGTGTAGATACACACAGAGTGTCTGGGAGACTGGAAAGGAAAGGAGAGTAAGTCTCATCTTTGTTTGGGGTCCTGGGTTCTTGTGGAGGTTCGTGGCTCTGATGTGTCTTCTCAGGCATCCAGGAACAAAGGCAAGTGTTTAGGTGTCCTCCATGAGGCACTTACACCCTGCAGCCAGGGATTTTGGTGAGTCAGTGGTCTTGGAAAATGTTTCTGACAACCCCACCCGGTTACTCCTGAGATGTTATCTAGTGTGCTGGAAGAGTCAAAAGACGTTATTAACTCCTCAACCTTTACATGGAGGACACACATTATCTGTTCTATAAGGCACATGTAAGGCAGGGCTATAGGTTCTAGCAAGAATAGAGGCAGGCAAAGGAACAAAAAAGCAGTTTCTCATAGGGTCTCTTTAGTTCATCTGTCTCATTTTCAGTGCCTACTACTTGCCAGGCACCATGCGAGGTGCTAGATAGGTGATGATAAGGAAAAAAGACATAATCCTTGCTCTCACTGAACTTATTGACAGAAACTAATCAGATAATAACAGCAACAAACAGTAATTACAAACTGAGCTAAGAGTTCCTGACCTAGATGGGGGAAAGGGAGGGATGCTTTCACTCTAATACCTGAAAGGTAGGTAAAAAATTAAGTAGGCAGGAAGGAGGAGAGGACAGCTGCAGAGAAAGAGAACATAGTAGGCAAAGGAAATGACAAGCTCAAAGGCACTGAAGCAAAAAGAAGTGAGAATGTGAGGAAGTGAAAGACTGCATAGCTGAAGCTTGGAGAGTGTGGGAGAATGGGGTGAAGTGGGCAGAGGCTAGATCTGCAGGGCTTTGGGCCACCATAAGGATTTTGGATTTTATGCCAATGGTGATGAGAATTCACTACAGGATTTTAAGTAGGGGGTGGCAGTGGGGAGACCAGTTATGAGGCTATTGTAATGGGCCAGACAGATGAGGGTTGTGGCCTGCTCTGTGCCAGTGAAGGTGCCAGAAGTGTTTGAAATAAAGATAAATGGGGAAGTAGAGCTGGTGGGACTTGGGGAGAGCGTGGATATGGGAATAAGGGAAAAAGAAACTCAAAAAATGAATCCTAGGAATTACGCTAGACTTTTTTAGGTGTGATAATATTCTGGTTATATTTTGGTTACATACCATTTAAGGATATGTGTTAAAATATTTACAGATGAAATGACATGTGTAGGGTTTTACTTCAAAACAATACCGAGGGTGGAAAGCGGAAGTGGATGAGGATACGGATAGGGCAGGGTTAACCCTGGCTTGATGGTTGTGTGGGGGCTGGATGATGTATACATGGGGGCCCACGACTCTGCCAACTTTTGTGTCTATTCAAAATCTTCCATTATACAACGTTTAAAAAGAGAGAAAGCAGCAGGAGGAGAAAGAAGAGGTGAGAGGGAGGGGGGTAGGAAGCAAGAAGAGAAATAAAATAAGTCCTAGGTTTTTGCTCAAGAAATTGAGAAGCAGGGCGCCTGGGTGGCTCAGTGGGTTAAAGCCTCTGCCTTCGCCTCAGGTCATGATCCCAGGGTCCTGGGATCGAGGCCCGCATCGGGCTCCCTGCTTGGCAGGGACCCTGCTTCCTCCTCTCTCTCTGCCTGCCTGCCTCTCTGCCTACTTGTAATCTCTCTGTCAAATAAATAAAATAAAATCTTTAAAAAAAAAAAAGAAATTGAGAAGCTGATGGTACCGTTTATTGAGATGGTGAGGAGAATGGGCAAAGGAAACTTGAGGAGGGCCATTTTGGGTGTGTTAAGTGACACTTCCAGGACACAAGCTGAGGAATTTGTCAAGTATGCAATTGGATATATGCAAATCTGAAGGAAACTCAGGGGAAACATCTACATTAAAGAGATTAATATGTGAATAATTACACCCATGAAAATGGATGAAATTACTTAATGAGATAATGTAGACAGCGGGAGACCTAACGTTAAACCTAAAGAAACGAAATACAGAGGTTGAGTAGATAAGTAAGACCTAAGAAAG
Organism: Ailurus styani; assembly: GCA_002007465.1. Lineage (NCBI taxonomy): Eukaryota > Metazoa > Chordata > Mammalia > Carnivora > Ailuridae > Ailurus > Ailurus styani. The sequence goes on from LNAC01000236.1 coordinate 1,180,700, forward strand.
GAGTCTGAGAAGGAACAGCCAGGGGTACTAAAACAAGAAGGCCAGGACATTGGTACAGCTCAGATGAGACAGTATTCCAAGGAGGAAGTAGTAGCCAACTGTTCCTGAGGGTGGTAAGAGGTCAAATAAGATAAGAACCAGAAGAGCTATAGGATCTGGTGATGTTCAAATAAGATAAGAACAGTTTTTATTATGGTGTTGGGTTGGAGTGGGTGGAAGAGTGAATGGAAAGTGAGTACATTGGGGCGCCTGGGTGGCTCAGTGGGTTAAAGCCTCTGCCTTTGGCTCAGATCATGATCTCAGGGTCCTGGGATCCAGCCCCACATAGGGCTCCCTGCTCAGCGGGGAGCCTGCTTCCTCCTCTCTCTCTCTCTCTCTCTGCCTTCTTCTCTGCCTAATTGTAATCTCTGTCAAATAAATAAATAAAATCTTTAAAAAAAAAAGAAAGAAAGAAAGAAAGAAAGTGAGTACATTGAGATAACACAAGCCGATGACTCCAGAAGTGTGACTGTGGGGCCCCTGGGTGGCTCAGTCAGTTAAGCGTCTGACTCTTGATCATAGCCCAGGTCTTGATCTCAGGGTCATGAGTTCAAGCCCTGCATTGGGCTCCATGCTGGGCACTTAAAAAAAAAAAAAAAAGGCAGGGGGGCTCCTGGATGGCTCAGTTGGTTAAGTATCTGCCTTCAGCTCAGGTCATGATCCCAGGGTGCCAGGATCAAATTCCAACTCAAGTCAGGCTCTGAGCTGAGCTTCTCCCTTTCCTCCCTGCTCCTGCTCTCTCTCTCTCTCTCTCTCTCTCTCTCAAATAAATAAAAATAAAATCTTTAAAATATATATATAAATATATAAAACATATATTTTTTTCCCTTGGTTTAAAACATATACATGTATTTTCCCCCTTGGTTTAACATATATATATATATTTATATTTTCCCCCCAAGGGGAAAAATTAGGAAGTTGGAGGGGAGCAAGAGGAATAACGGATGATACCCAGAGATTATAAGCCTCTAACTGCCCTGGACTGGAGCCCACAAACCCTGCCGCTGTCCTGCCAACACTGTCACATGTTCTAGATCTGCTGAGGAGGGTGCAGCTGAAATGGCTGAAAAGATCCAGCCTTTGGCTCAGGCAGATGGAATCTGGGATCACCCCTTCTCCCCTGCCCCTATGGAAGCACCACTGCTAACAACTGCCACATGGTGCAGCTGGCAATAGGAATCCACCTTCTTCCTCGACAGTCTGCTCTCCCTGCAGTGCTTACTATTGACAGAACCCACAAAGAAGCCAGGAAGCAAGTGAGCCAGGTAAATGTAGGCTCTTAACCCCAGCAATAGAGAGCAAAGAATAAAAGGGTGGGTGAAAAGTTGAGAGAAAATAGATACGGCCGGTGGGGAAGCATGTGAAGCAGTCCCATTAATTTCAGGAACAAAAGGATTTAGCTCCCATACTACTATGTAACATTATTCTAAGGAATTAGATAAAACGATTAAGCAAGAGAAGGAAATAAAAGATATAAAAATTGAAAAGGAAGAGGTAAATTATTATTATTGGCACAGATCATGTTATGATTAGAGAACCCAGAGGGGTGCCTGGGTGGTTCAGTCAGTTAAGTGTCCAACTCTTGATTTCCGCTCAGGTCATGATCTCAGGGTTGTGAGACTGAGTTCCGTGTGGGGCTCCAAGCTCAGCCGCAAGTCTGCTTCTCTCCCTCTCTCTCTCTCTCCCTCTGCCCCTCCTCTCTCTCTCTTTCCCTCGCGCGCTCACTCTCTCTCTCTCTCTTGCTTGTGTGTGTGCACACACGCGCACACATGCAAATAAACAAATAAATAAATCTTTAAAAAGAAAAAAGAATAACTATAAACAATAAGAGCGTTTAATAAGATGACTAGGTACAAAACTAGCATTCAGAAACAAAAATGATGAGATATATATACAAATGGAAACCTGTTAGAAGATAGACGTGAAGAAGAGACATCCTCTTATATTAGTCAAAAAAAAGTAATATAACTAGAAATAAGTTTAAGAAACGTTTGGTATCTGGGATGCCTGGGTGGCTCAGTCGTTTAGCGTCTGCCTTCAGCTCAGGTCATAATCTCAGGGTCCTGGGATCAAGCCCCACATCGGGCTCCCTGCTCTGCAGGAAGCCTGCTTCTCCCTCTCCCACTTCCCCTGCTTGTGTTCCCTCTCTTGCTGTGTCTCTCTCTGTCAAATTAAAAAAAAAAAAAGGAAAGAAAGAAATTTTTGGTACCTACATGAAGATATCATTGAAATACTACTGACAGGACAAAAGAAGATATGAACAATTGGGGAAACATAGCATACTTTCAGACAAAAAGGTATATCAGTTATCCCTCAAATATATTTCACATAATCCTAATAAATACCCAGAGAAAACATAATCCATGGTGACAGACTAAAAATTTTCGTCTGAGGTAGATAAGAAAAGGATGCCTGCTTTCACCACTTGTATTCAACACAGTACTGGAAATTCTAGACTAAGCAATGCAAGAAAAAGAAATAAAAGTCATCAGAATTGGAAAGGAAGAAATAAAATTATCTTTTTTTTAATTTTATCTATTTATTTGTCAGAGAGACATTACAAGTAGGCAGAGAGGCAGGCAGAGAGAGAGTAGGAAGCAGACTCCTTGCTGAGCAGAGGGCCTGATGCGGGGCTTGATGTGGGCCTCGATCCCAGGACTCTGAGATCATGACCTGAGCCGAAGGCAGAGGCTTTAACCCACTGAGCCACCCAGGCGCCCCAGAAATAAAATTATCTTAAATGTAACTACATTACTTATTGAACACAAGGATTTTTGTCTCAACCCCAAAGCCCACATCATTCTTTTTTTTTTTTTTAAGATTTTATTTATTTATTTGAGAGAAAGAGCGAGCACAAGTGGGCAGAGGGAGAAGCGGACTCCCTGCTAAGCAGGGAGCCCAATGTGGGACTCAGTACAGGATCCTGGGATCATGACCTGAGCCAAAGGCAGACGCTTAACCGACTGAGCCACCCACGTACCCCAACCCACATCATCCTTAATGGGTACTGTGGAAAACAGTGTGGTGGTTCCTCAAAAAATCAAACATAGAATTATGATATAATCCAGCAATTCCACTTCCAGGAATATACCCAAAAGAATTGAAAGCAAGGTCTCAAAGAGGTATTTACACACCTACATGGTGGGGGGGGTTAAGATTGATTTATTTTTTCTTAGAGAGAACGAGCGAGAGCATGAGTAGGAGGGGCAGAGAGAATCTGAAGCAGATGCCGAGGTGGGACTTGATCCCATGACCCTGAGACCAGGGCCTGAGCAGAAACCAAGAGTCCAACACTTAACCACTGGTCCACCGAGGCACCCCTGTATACCCACATTTGTAGGAATATTATTCACAGTAACGAAATCGTGAAATCAACCCATGTCCATTGATAGATGAATGGATAAGCAAAATGTGGTATATACATATAACAAAATATTATTCAGCCTTAAAAAGGAAGAAAGTCTCCAATATCCTAAACATGGATAACCTCGAGGACATTAGATTAAGTGAAGTAAGCCAGTCACAAAAAAGACAAATACTGTATGATTCCGTTTCTAGGAGATACTTAAAGCCGCCAGAATCCTAAAGACGAAGTATGATGGTGGTTTCCAGGGACTGGGGGAGGGGAGAACGGGGAGTCATTGTCCAATGGGATAGAACCTCCCTCTTCCCCTCTGCCTGCTGCTCCCCTGCTTGTGTGCTCGCTCTTTCGTTTGCTCTCTCTCTCAAACAAATAAATAAAATCTTGAAAAAAGAAAAAAAAGAAGCCAGACAAAAAGAGTACATACTATAGGATTCCGTTTATATAAAATTCTGGAGTATGCAAACTAACCTATAGTGACAGAGCAGACTTGAGGTTACCTGAGGATGGGGCTGAAAAAGGGAAGGGTGGATTGCAAAGAGACGTGGGGAAACTCTCATGGTTGGTAGACATGTTCACTGTCTTGAATGTGGTAATGGTTTCACGGATGTATTCATATGTCAACAGCCATCAAGCATACACTGTTCACTATGTATGCTCTCTTGTGCATAATTACACATCAATAAAACTGTACCTAAAGAGGGTAAAGACTACAACCCATTGAATAAAATAGGAGATCTGTGAGTCAATAATAATATGAATGAGTGAATGAGTAGAGACGATAGGTAAGTAAATAGATAGCTAAATGATAGATAAGAGGTGCATAACACCGAATATCACTAGTGGAAGTGTAAATTGAAATAGCCACCTTGGAAGACTCTTGGGCAGTATCAGCTAAACTCGATAAGGCAAGGTATTCAAGGGCGTGTACAATGTGCTATCATTTGTGTAAAGAAAGAGGAATATGTAGACACACGTGTGTACGCATCTAAATTTGTGGTGGGTGTGTCGTCTGCTATTTCGCAGATCATCTCCATCTCCAGAGAGATTCCAAGAAGTTGCTTTTGTGATATCGAGTGCCTCAGGAGAGGGGATCTGAGTCACTGAGAGACTAAACTGGAAGAGAGAATTTTCTTTGTAATCCCTTCATACCTCTTAAATTCTGTGCCATGTGACTGTATTACCTTTTCCAAGAAGAGTTTAATGATTCTTTTAAAAGCAGAAAGAAACCTTCTCGAAGGAGCGACTACTCTCTGACCTCACCTCCCATCACCCTCTCCAGCTCACCCCATTTTCCCCTACACTGAGCGGCTCATCCATTCCAGAAAGGGGCAGCCGGCGTCTGTCCCATATTCCTGCTTTTTCTTCTGCCAGAAACACCCTTCCTTTCCTATCCCCACTCTGAGGAGCCTCTCCGGTCCCCCAGGTGGCTCAGCTACCCCTGACTCTTCACTACTGCAGAAAGCCGCTGGGCGTCCACACGGTGTTCTGACCGGGCTTGGATTATAGCCACTTCCTTCTTGAGCTCACACCCCTGCTGTGGGGTGAATTGCTGCCTCCCTTACAGTCACAACAGAAGCCAAGCCCAGAGAAGACTGTGTCTGACTGTGGGGTCACAGAACCGCTCTCTGAGCCAGGGGCAGCCCCCCACTGGCCAGAGGCAGATCCGCTGGTGGGTTTGACTGGAGGGCCCATCAGTGCCCCTGGGAAATGTTACTGATGAGATTTTAGACTACTGTCATTTCCCTCTTGTAAAATACAAAGCTGTTGGTTTTTCTTTATCTATACAAAATTTCCTTTGGCCACTAGGCAATTGGTGGGCAGCCTGTGGCACTGTCTGTGAGGGGCTTCCCCCAAGCTTCTAATGAAAGCTTTAGCCAAAAGAGAAACCACCGTTTAATCATTTGGGAACTTTTTGCTAAGATGCCTGTGACCCCAAAGTCTGGGTTCTGAGACTGCCCTGCCTCAGTGGCAGCCTGGGATGGAAGCCTCAGGAGCACCGTCCTGGGCTGTGAGGACAGCTGGGGTCACCTTCCTCCTGTCTTCCCCCATTCTCCTTAGATCACACAAACGTAGGAGCAGGAGGAGACCTTAGAAACTGTGGGAGGTCCACCCATTTTCTCTTCATCTCCCTGTTTTACAGTTGAGAAACTGGAGCCCAGAAAGTAAAAACACTTGCCCAAAGAAACACAACAAGTTATAATGGCAGAGCTAACTCTGGGACCGGGGCTTCCTGATTCTCCTTCCCCACGCTGCCTTTTTCGCCCTCTTTTTCTTCTGTTGCTGGGGTTATGCAGTCTTGATGTGATAATAAACACCAGTCGGTTGAGAAAATGCCTTTCTTTTGACCTGCCGTCTCCCTGCTTCTTCTGACCAATCCAGCCTTACCCGGAATCCTCTGTGCTTGGCTTCTATCTGGGGCAAAGGCATGTTACAGTTTACAGAGCCCTGGGGGTGTGCCAGGGGAACCCAACCAGATTTTCCTGCTTGCATAACCTGAACAGATCCTGGGGACAGAAAGAGGCCAGCACATGCCCATGAGTCAGCTCTGTCCCAGCATTTGGCCCCCATGAAGCTGCGATCTGAGACCTATTCCCCTCCGCCCTTCCCACTCCTCTCTGAAATGATCAGCGCACCCCTACCCTCAACTGACAGAGCCCCAGAACTCAGGCCACTAATGCCCCGTGTTCCTTCACCCCACATAAAACTACGGGGCTGTAGGACCTGCGCCCTCTGGAGGGATTCCATGTACCCTCTGCATCCTGGCAAAGAGAAAGTGGACAAGTAGGACACCCGGAACAAAGTCCCATCACAGCGGGGAGGAGAGACTCCCGCCTGCGGCGCTGGAGACAGAGAGAAGGCCAGTGTCCCAGCGGAACACTGCCCCGAGCCGAGCCGGTGCATCATGGATGCCCTGGTCCGCCTCCTGCAGCTGCTGGTGCTGCTCCTAACGCTGCCCCTGCACCTGCTGGCGCTGGTGGGCTGGTGGCAGCCCCTGTGCAAAATCTGCTTCCCCTACCTGATGGCTGTGCTGACAGCCAAGTGCAACCGCAAGATGGAGAGTAAGAAACAGCAGCTCTTCCGCCAGATAAAGGGGCTTGCGGGAGCCTCCGGAAAGGTGGCCTTGCTGGAGCTGGGCTGCGGCACTGGGGCCAACTTCCAGTTCTACCCAGCAGGCTGCAGGATCACCTGCCTGGACCCGAACCCCCACTTTGAGAAGTTCCTGACAAAGAGCATGGCGGAAAACAGGCATCTCCAGTATGAACAGTTTGTGGTGGCTTCCGGAGAGGACATGAAAGAACTGGCGGATGGCTGCATGGATGTGGTGGTCAGCACCCTGGTGCTGTGCTCTGTGCAGAGTCCGAGGAGGGTCCTGGAGGAGGTCCAGAGAGTGCTGAGGCCGGTGAGCAGAGCGGGGAGGGAGGGGGTGTGGGGCAGGCGAAAACCACGTGGACTCCGGTGTGCTAGCACGTTAGACACCCATCCACCCCCACCTGCTGGTGAGCAGTGAACATGACCGGGGCCTCCAGGCCCACAGGAGAGCCACCTAACACAGCAGCTTCAGGGGCCAGCGGGGAGAGACACCTAAGGAAGTGATGTTTACACTGAGATCTGAGGGATTAAGCAGGATGTGAAGGAGTGGAGAAAATAAAAAAGGGTTCCAGATAGAGGTGTTAGAGGCCATAGAATGCATATGATTTTGAACTGGGTGTAGAAAGGAGTTTAGGATCATTTCCAGGTTTCTGGCATGAGTGACTGGTGGAGGGGAAGACAGAGAGGGTAGAGGGAAGCGTCAGTTGCTGAAATGAGGCAAACCTGTTTGGGACTTGTTAGGTCTGAGGTGCCACTGAGACAGGCAGGCAGGAAAGCCACAGAGGCAGATGGAAGTCAGAGAAAGATGTGGAAGTCACCTGCTGTAAATTCAGAGCACAGGGGTGCACGAGATCACCTAGAAAGGGCTCAGCAAGGAGAGAAGGGCGGAAGGAACCCCAGTATTAGTCACAAGTCAGGTGCAAGCTTTCTGGGATGTCGGCCAAAGGATAAGGTTAGACGTATGCGTCTGAGTCTCAGAAGACAGGGTCTCTGTATTCGGTGAGATCTCCGCTCCTGCCTTTCCAGCTCCCCATCCATCTGCCCTCCGCTAGGCTATCCCTCTGGCCATCCTTTAAAGACAGCTCACCAGTCACCCCCACTGGGAGTGCTTTTGAGTGGGAGGGTAGGAGCCAGGGGCTACAGAGAAAGTCCGGAGCAGAATAATGTGATTCCTAACCCTGGGGACCAGCAACCCCCACTTGCCCAAGAGGTTTGACCAGGCTTGGGGCGGGGGGGCGGTGAGGTGGGAGGGAGGTTCTCGAAGGGAGCAAAGAAGTGACACTAACTCTCGCTTCTCTCCCAGGGAGGAGCGTTCTTTTTCTGGGAGCATGTGGCCGAGCCACGTGGAAGCTGGGCCTTCCTGTGGCAGCAAGTTTTAGAGCCCACCTGGAAACACATTGGGAATGGCTGCTGCCTCACCAGAGAGACCTGGAAGGACCTCGAGGGCGCCCAGTTCTCTCAACTCCAGATGGAGCACCAACCCCCTCCCTTCAAGTGGTTTCCTGTTGGGCCCCACATCATGGGAAAGGCTGTGAAATAACCTTTCCCCGAGTCCTGCCTCCAGCCAGAGCGATCCCACAGCCGGCCAACCTGTCTCCTCCTGAGAGGGATCTAGGCAGGGAAGCCATTCCCCCCACCAGCCCCTCTCCCTCCCTCCCCCATCTCTGCCTGGCGTCTAACTTCAATTCTTCCTTCCACCGTGAAAAAGCTCTATTCCTAACCTGACCACAAGGAGGAAAGCGATAGCCTGTCATACCCTTGACCACAAATTCCTAGCCGGAGTCTCCCAATTTTTGCCCACCCACTGCTAGGGTGCGTCCCTGTCCCTCTGCCTTGTTCCCATAGTAAAGGTCCCCCCTCCTCTTCATCTGAGACCACACCCGGGTGCCTCCAGGTACTGCTCACAAAAGTTATGCTGCCCCCCCACCCTCCTCCCACTACTACCTTTGTCCTAAGCTGCCGGGGTGCGGAGAGAAGCAGTCCTCTCCTGGAGACCCTGGACGCGGGGGAGCAGGACTCAGCAAAGAAGCCAGAGGTTTTGTCCTCAAATATTTTTTAATAAATAGATGAAATCCACTAGATTGATGCAGCAAACTAAGGTCAGAGGAGAGGGGAAACTAGGGAGGGAAGAGCCCCTGAGTCAGCAACACAACCTCCTCCCCAACCCTCTGGGCTTAAGGCACTTTCAGGGGACAGGTCCCTGGGGTCCTGTTAAACAGCATGAATGGGAGAGGGAGGGGTCAGGGTCCCTTCTCCCACGTTTGCGTCAGGACGTCACTGCCCTTCTCCCTTACCCCACACCCCCCTTCCTGATTAACCGCCCTCATCTCACAGTGTTCTAAGGGGAAGTTCTGGGGAGTGCTCCTTGTTGGGGGGAGAGACGCCTATGCCCCTGAGGAAGCAGATCCCGTCACATCCCGATGGTACGCCAGCAACCCACTCTAGCCTCTTCACCCCAAGGAGCCATGTCTGGGGAAAGGGTAGAGGGGACCCCTGGGCCAGGCTGGGACACGGGGAGCTAGGCGGTGCCTGACACGGGATGCCCGTCGGAGCCCGGCTCGGGGTGCCCGTCAGCAGCCAGGATGGGGTGCGCATCAGGGCCCTCTCGCCGGGGGCTGCCCCAGTTGTTCCTCAGGATGGTGCCTGTCTTCTCCTCCTTGAACTGCTGCCGGTCTTCCCGCGGGATCTTCACCGCGTGGTACTGGGGCACGGTGGCCTCGGGGTACCGTGCCCGCTTGAAGAATCCCATCTGTAAGGACCCCAAGCCAGATGTGAGGAGGCTGCAGGGCCGAGGCCCCTAGGGCAGATGCCCAGCACAGCCTCCACCATCCGTGGGGGAGAAAGTACCAACTGCAGCAGGAAGGAGCCGGGGCGGGCAGCGTCCAGTGCGGTGCGCAGCCCCCAACATGTGCCACGATTCATGCCGGCCCCCAGGTCCTCACTCACGGCCAGAGAAAGACCGGGAGGGGCCAAAGGTGCAGGACCAAGGACCTCTGCCTTGCCTGGAAGAGGGGGTTGAAGATGGCACAGCAGGGCCACTGACCCCACCCAAGATTTTAAGAGACCCAACAGCATGCCCCAGAACATAAACGAGATCTGACACCAAAAGATGGCTTCCCAGACCCCTGCCTACTGGGAATGACTCCTCCCGAGCCCCAGACACACACCCCATGTACTCAAACAGCATTTTCCTGGGGGCTAAGGCCCTCTCATCCGTGAATAGGGTGGCCTCGCCCCTCCCTAGCTCATGAAGACGCTGGCCCTTCCATACCAAGGGGGAAATGTGCCCCTTGCACGCTCACACTCAGGACCGCCTGAGGCTCCTACATGCTCAGACTGCACGGCATGTCCTTGCACATTCGTCTCTGCACACTCATGCGCACAGAAAAGCCATGCACGGCACCTTCCTGCTCTCCCACATGCTCACATTGCACTAGCCCGGCCATCCCACTGCGCCTGCCTCAGGTTGTGGCTACTCACCCTTATAATCTCACCCTTAGAATTCCTGGAACTCACAACACCCTCGTGCAATCTCATTTCTTCACCCTGGTCCCCCGAATGCTGGGGGCTCTACTCACACACACACACACACACACACACTCACAAGCACACACACATGCACACACACTACAATTACCCCACGGTCCCCGGGCCCCCGGCTTCCACGGCCGAGGGCTGCACAGCCAGATGGGCCCGGTGATAGTTGGTGGGAAAAGATGAGCTCTGGCTGCTCCGATGGAAGAAGCCACACTGGGATGTCAGGGGCGGAGGGGAGCAAAAGAGGTGGAGGATGGGAAGACTCAGGAGGGATGAGGGCCCTTATCTCTGTCCCCCTTCCAAGAAAGCAGGGAGCAGGGATTCCGTAGCCAGTTTCATGAAAGTATTAACCTCCCCGAAGGCTGGCCAGGTTCCCCACACTTGGGAAGTTCATCCAGAGGCCCGGTCCACTGATGACTCGCATTTGCCAAACAGTGTGCGTGGTCTGCAACTGGTCCAGGGAGGACTGGGGGCAGTTCTCCAGAGGGCCCCAAAGACATGCATGGTCCCCCATAGCCCAGATGTGGCATGTGGTTCGGGGTATGACGATGGGTGATGGATGTGATTCCCCACACAGACATGTGCACATGTGTGCTTTTGAGCGGACTCCCAGACACAAATGGGATTCTGTCTACACTCTGTATGTACAAAGACGGTTCCATGTAGAGCCTGGTACATGGAGGGTCTGAGTTCAGTCCTGGGGGCAGTCCCTGGAGGTGGTTCTCCATGCTGCTGTGTCTTCTTCGTCACAGTTTCCTTCCCAGCCCTCCCTGCCACGCTCTGGTTAAGTCAGGCCCCACTTCCCCGCCTCCATGGCTCTGCCTCCTACGATCCAACCCACCTCATCTCCCACCTCCAAATCCTGTGACCCCACCTTCTGCTAAGCCCTGTGCCCTCAAGCTTTCTCACCTCTGAACTCCCACTGCACTCTTTTGCCTTATTGCCTTCCGCCTGGTCCTTCCTACAAGGCTCGCCTCCCCCACTAGACTATCAAACCCCAGAGGACAAGATCTGCATCTGACTGCTCTCTGAAACGTCCAGAGCCCAACAGAGTCCCTGGGACATACAGGCGTTCGGTGCCGGTGGGCCGAAGAAATGAGAGAGCAGGTGGGACCGAGAAGCGCGGCACGAAAGGCCTCCCGCCAGCCAGGGGAGCCCACCCCGCCCCCAGCCCCAACCCTCACCTTCCACATGAGCAGCACCAGCAGCGCCAGCACCAGCAGCCCGGCCAGGACGGCCAGGAGGATGACCCACCAGGGGACTCCTTCTGCCACCACGGCCACGGGGTCCAGGTAAACCATCACGGGGATCTGGGGGATGAAGGGTTAAGGGAACAGGAGCTGGAGCAGAGGGAAAGAAGAGCTTCCCCACCCCAACTTCCCCAGGCCAGCAGCTCACCACTGTGGAGGCATCCCTGAGCAGCAAATTCTTGATAGAAGACTTCATGGTGATGTTGGCTCGGACGATGACTTCCAGGGACTTGACGGCTGAGTACTCCTGTGGGAGCAGAGAAAGACCGCCTTCTCCTCAACGCTCCAGGCCCCCCGCCCCAGCTCCCAAAACTGTAAGTGGAATCGTGCCCAACACAGAAGGCATTTCTGCCTGTCTTGGGTTAAGAGGGTGCTGCATTCGCACAGGGAGAAGGCAGAAAGAGCAGTGAGTCCCAGAGGGACTGCTGGGGAAGAAGACGCCAGCTCCACCACCACAGTGCTCTTACCTCCAAGAAGGTGCTGTTCCAGAGGCGGCCCCAGACATGCAGCACAGCGGCGCGGTCAAAGCTGTAGAGAGGGCAGCTGAACACCACACAGTTGGCAGTGCCCCGGGCACAGTCCTAGGGACCAGATGGGCAGGGCTCTGAGCACTTGGCCCCAGACCAATGAGGCTCCCCAGGGACCAGCACCATCACAGATGCACTCACACAGACACAGAATCTGCCCAGAGACTTCAGGCCATCCGTCCATGATCTTCCACACCTTGGACTCCTACTGCCCTTGTTCCTCACTCATATCTCTCCCATTTTCCTTACCCGACCTCAAACTCACCTCCTCCAGGAAGTCTTCCCAGACTAACCCCGTGGTCCAAAGAGCGGGCTACCCCAAATCTGGCTTATCTGGCCATGAAATACATGGGGAGCAGGGAGGAAGTCTCTTATTTGACAGCAGCAGCAGAGTAGCTTCCCCAGTTAATGCTTGTGTTACATAACAACGGTCCCATTCATTGAGCACCTGCTATCTGCAAGGGACTTATCAAAGCTGTCCTACAAGGTGCATATTATCATCACCCCCATTTTCCAAATGAGGAAATTAAAGTTCAAGGGTGCCTGACTGGCTCCATCCACAGAGCATGTAACTCTTGACCTCGGGGTCATGAGTTCAAGCCCCATGTTGGCCCAAGAAATTACTTAAAAAAACAAGGGAGGGACACTTGGCTGGCTCAGTCAGTGGAACATGAGACTCTTGATCCTGGGGTTGTGAATTCGAGACCCACATTGGGTGTGGAGATTACTTAAAAATAAATTCTTGGGCGCCTGGGTGGCTCAGTGGGTTAAAGCCGCTGCCTTCGGCTCAGGTCATGATCCCAGGGTCCTGGGATCGAGGCCCACATCGGGCTCTCTGCTCAGCGGGGAGCCTGCTTCCTCCTCTCTCCTCTCTCTCTGCCTGCCTCTCTGCCTACTTGTAATCTCTCTCTGTGTCAAATGAATAAATAAAATCTTTAAAAAAAATAAAAATAAAAATAAAATAAATAAATAAATTCTTTTTTTTTTAGATTATTTATTTATTTATTTGACAGAGCAAGAGAGCAAAAGGAGGGGGAGCAGTAGACAGAGAGGGAGAAGGCAATGTGGAGCTTGATCCCAGGACCCTGGGATCATGACCTGAGCCGAACGCAGATGCTTAACTGACTAAGCCACCCAGGCACCTCTTAAAAATAAATTATTTTTAAAAAAGAAGCCAGGGGCGCCTGGGTGGCTCAGTCGTTAAGCGTCTGCCTTTGGCTCAACTCATGATCCCAGGGTCCTGGGATAGAGCCCCACATCGGGCTCTCTGCTCAGTGGGAAGCCTGCTTCTCTCTCTTTGACTCCCCCTGCTTGTGTTCCCTCTCTCGCTGTGTCTCTCTGCCTCAAATAAATAAATAAAATCTTTAAAAAAAAAAAGTAAATGTGATCTTTTAATAAATAAATAAATAAATATAGCCAGGTGACCTGGCTCAGGCTGCACAGCTGGCAAGCTGGTAAATGGTAGAACATATATTTGAATCCAGGTCCATGTGGGGCAAAGCTGCACTCCTATGCTAAGCCCAAGCCCGCTGAAGGAGGAGGAGGCTGTTCCAGGAACTGCTGGGGACTGGGGACGTAAGCCCAGCTCCTTCCAGATCTGACCTACATCCATTGGACCCAGTCCCACCTGATGATCCAGTCTGCCTAAAAATGGTGTTATATTCACCACGCTTCCTGTACAGGAGAAGGGCTTTGAGAGCATTTGAATTCTTTGAATCGTCTTTCATTTTGGCACTTTTAAGCAGCTCAAGAATCCTTGGTCAGTTTGTTTAAAAGTAATTTTAAGTAAAAGAATCAATTTCCAAGTTCTTCTCAGCAAGGGGGCCCTTCGGGGGAAATCAGCCACGTGGAGAAGGCAGGACAATACCCGTAACAGGGAACCGACCGTGATGCATGTTCACGAGACCCCCACGTGCCTTCGTGTCACCTCCCGCCATGCTCTCCGGGAGCAGGGAGCACAGGGCCCCCACGAGAGGCGGGGTGAGGCCGTGGAACTCCCTTCCAGACAGACGACGCCAGACCTGCCCAGATGTTCGCATCCCCCTGCCGACAGTCTCTTTGACTCCTTCTGTCACCTGCCATTCCACAACTGGGTTTCCGCCTCCGTGCAACCGGGCCAAATACCCCCCAGCCTATCCCCTCCACACTCACAGCCAGCACCGTGCTACGAGGAATGAGCACAGAGCGCGTGCTCACTGGCTCAACACGTCCACTTAAAGGACAAAACTATGCCAAACAAGGAACTGATTGTGTGGCCGACTGGCCGCAGGCCAAGGGCCCCGCTCTGGAGTGAACACTCGGTGGTCACAGGGGTCCCGTGCTGTCAGCAGCTGCTTCATGGTTGTGACACAAACTGTCTTGTCAACTTGCTCCAGGGTGTGACCATCACGCCCGTCAACGGGCCAGCCTCCTGGACACCCAGCGTCCGAAAGCTCCCTGCCCCCTGCATCCTCTGTCACATCGCCGACACCCCCGCCCTTCGTTCGGACTGTGCCACGCTTGCCCTGCCCTCACCAGGGTGATGTTTTTCTTCTTCTCGGCGGAGGACACCAGCCACCAGGATGTGCTGGGCTCCGGCGGCTCGGGCGGCTCCTCCTGCTCGGGCTGCTCCAGTTCCCGCCGCCTCCTGTCCCTACTGTCCACATTCTGGGTGCGGGGAGTGAGGGCAGTGAGCATCCCCCCTCCACCCCGCCGCAGTGGCCCTGACCAGCCCGCCTCAGCCTCACCAGTTGGAGGATGTTGGGCCTCGGGGAACAGAGCCCCTTCCGCCCAGGCCCCTGTCCGCCCTCCAGCTCCACCCGCACGGGGTACAGCAGCCACTTTCCGTTGGCTATCTCATGGGGCCACATGATGTTGAGGAAGGCAGAGCCCAGGGTGTTCAGCGACTGGCCTTGGTTGGAGACCTGTGGGCAGAAGGGAGTGTGAAGGGAGGGCACTCCATTTCTGAGCGGGCCACAAATCTGCAGAGACGGAGGGGACAAGGGCTGAGGGAAAGACCTCCGGAAGCAGAATTTCAACACAGACTTAGGATCCTAGACCCCACCAGACATCATTCTCAGCCTACCCCCAAACCAGGAAGGCCTAGAAATGTCTCTGAGAGGGTGGGGAGGCCCCAGCCAAGCAAGGGCAGAGTTCTAAGGAGAGACATCAGCTCTCCCCTGCCCCCCGCCATCCCCATCCCCCAGCTAAAGCCTCTGGCAGTAAAGCTTCCCAGGACCCTTACAGCCTACCCAGACTAGTAGGTGAGATGTCCACACCGGCATGACCAGGAAATGGTCAACCGAGGCCCCAACACCAACACCTGCCCACAATCAAGATCCAGGAGCAAGGGGAGGCCTTGAACTCGTTGAACCATCATGCCACCATAGGGCAGAAGAACTACAGCCTCGGGACATGTCTCAGCCTCTCTCTGTGCCAGGAAGGGAGGGGCCGGTAAGGACCGGAACACTCACCGTGACCTCATACTTGACCTTGCTGCCTATATCTCGCTCAGACTTCATGGCGCTCTCACCCCGCACCACACCAGAAAAGAAGAGCTGCTGGGGAATGGCCACCCTGGTGGGGAAGGGTCAGAACAGGTGGCTGAGGAGGCCTGGGGCCTGGCTGATTGGAGGGTCAGGAGGAGCCCAGGCCAAGGCTTGGGAGTAGCAGGGCCCAGCCCTCCAGCCGATGTGCCCATTTGGACGGAGCTTACCCTGTGATGGACAGCGGCAGCTCAATGAAGACACGCGCTCGGACAGAGATGGGATGAAGCTCCTGCTCACTGATCCTGGCATGTGGGCAGAAGCACTCGATGGGCAACGGGGCACAGGTGCCACCCCAAGGGCTCAGATGAAGACAGCGGAGCCCCATCCAGGTGGATACCAACCCAGCCGGCCCTACCCTCACCACCCCCAGGCTCACGTGGCCAACAGCAGCTCCACTTCTAGCTCTGTGGTCTCAATAGTGATCCCTGAGGTGCTGAGGATCAGGTAAAAGGTGACCTAGGCCAAGAGTGGGGAGGGATTAGAGTCAGGGAAGGCTAGGGGATGGAGAAGGGCTCGGGGCTTAGAGAGGCACTCAGACAGGGATAAGGGCTGGCGCGCCAACCTGGGCACCTCTCTTCATGGGGTTCCCCAGCTCACACTCGACATGGGATGCATTCTCATTGGACAGGCAGAGCGGCTTCTCCTGCAGTCGGGAGAGAGGTAGAGGTCAGTCCAGGTTCCCGGAGCCCCCGAGACCCCACCCCACCCTGCTGCAGGCCCTCACCTCGGGGTCCAGGGCTCGGACTCCTGAGTAGTGCAGAGAGGCAGGGAGGGTGACCAGAAGCTGGGCTTCGTGAGCATCGTCCCCATCGGCCTGGGGCTGGGCTGGGTCCGAGGGCAGGTTGGTGACCATCAGCTCCAGGCCAATGACCGGCTGCCCACTCAGGGCAAACAGGGCTGTTGTCCCATCTGCATCCCTGGAGGTCAGATTCCACTCACACTCTAAGTCTGAACACCTTCCTCTGCGTCTCCCTCTCCCGCCTCCTCCCTGCCGGGGGCATGCCGCCCACCTCCACTCCTTGGTCTCTCCTCCCTCTGGCTCCCCCACAGCGCCCTCCACGCCAGTCCAAGCCTCAGGCCTTCCCACACTCAAGAGCACCAGACGGGGAGCCAGGAGACCACTGTTCCGGTCCAAGTTCCTCTACTTACTCGCCTGGGGCAAGGAACTTAACCTCCCTAGGCCCCCATTCTCCATCCACAAAGGAGCTAATGGTAACTCCTGCCTCACTGGGTGAGAAAGACTTAACAGTGCACATAAACTGTGTGTCATTATACGTCCCGTGAGGGCGTCTTATTCCTCGCCACGAGAGCCTCGGTGGCCCCGTCGCTGACCCTCATCTTCTGAATTATCAACCTCCACCTTCCCTCGGCCTGGCCCTCCTGAGGGGACTTCCTGCTCTTCCTTCGACTCTTGCCTTCCCACCAACCTCCTGCCGCCCCTCGCTCCTCCTCACATGGGCAGAGGCTGGAACTCCGTGTCACTGACGCGGGCACAGAAGCGGGCATGGACCAGCTGCAGGTTGCTCTGGCAGATCTTGTCTTCGCCACAACCTTGCTTCAGGAAGTGGATCTAGGGAGAGATTCGAGGAGAGGGTCATTCCTTGGGGTGAGGCAGGAGGTGACTGGGTCGCCAAGGCACACAGCGGGGTGGTGTATCACAAGATGAAGCAACGGGGCTTGGACTCTCTGATCTGCTGCTTACTAGCTGTGTGATACTGAGCTGGTCACTGAACCACCCTGAGCTGTGCCGCCCTCAGTGAAGCAAGGGGTGACGCTGAGGTAGAGGCCAGCAGGCCAGCCCATGGCGAGACCACCTCTCTCTAGCCTCCCCTGCATGTAACTGCTTCCAGATTTAGAATGTGAAGGGAAGCAAAGGGCACCACTTCCAGACTGACCAGGAGAGCTTCATGCTCCCTCTTCTAGCTGACAGGGATGGAGGTGACCTAAGGACCTTGGAGGACACATGCGAAGATGGCAGATCCACATCAGCCCGAGCCCCTGAACGAATGCATGGAATGGAGGATCAGTGTCCCCTCTAACGAGGAACACGTGATCACTTGAGTCACTTACCATTTTGTGGTCTACTTGTCACAGCACCTAGAGACATGAGGAACTGCTGGGGTAGCATGTGAAAAAGTTCTGGAAGCTATGCATGCTTGTCACTGTGAGGGATGATGATCATTACTCCTTCCAGCTCCTTCTCCTGAGCTAAGCCAGAACCCATGCTCACCTCTGCCCGCTGGGTGCTGGGCTGGTGAGCATTGAGGATGGGGGTCACTGGGGGAAGCCCCTGGCCAGGAGCCTGTCGCCGGAGCCGAGGGGTCTGGAGATTGTAGGACAGTGTCACCACAATTGCCCGAAGCTTGTCTTTGACATTCTCCTGGGAAGAGGAAAGATGGACATGGACACTAGGACAATCCTCAGGCCCCAGCCAGGCCTGGGACAGATTCTGAAACCTGGCAAGAAGCTTGAGGAGATGAGAGAGAGAGGCAGAGACCAGAGTGAGGGGGAGGGAGAGCAACTGGGGTGGAAAAGGGAGGAGAGCAGGATCTGGGGCTTTGAGGACCAGGCATGACAAGGGAAACTGCCATCTCCATCTCCAGGGAGGACAGAACCTGTACTCTGGACACAGAAGGCAGAAAACACAAAAAGGCAGCGGGTGTGGAGGAGGTCAGCCCGTAAGGGAGGCTTCCCAAAAGTTGAGAACAAAGAAAGAGGTCTGAACATGTTAGGGAAGAAGCTCAAAGGAATCACAGAAAAGAAATCCTGCAATGACAATGACAATGACCCTCAGAGGCCAAGGGGTCAGGGCCCACCTGTAGCTGGAACATGGTGTCTCCACAGACTCGATCATGCTGGTGCTTCAGCCACACGGTGCCTGAGGCCTGGTGCTTGGGGTCCTCTGGGCCACGGCTCAGGAAGGTCACACGGGGGACTTGGCCCCGGAGCCTCCTGTCTGTGTCTCCATCTAACATATAATCCAGGGCTGCGGCGTGTGGAGAGAAGAGGCGCCAGTGAGCTGGGGAACTGCTCTCATCTGACCCTGTCTCTGAGATGCCCTTCTCGCCACCTCAGAGTGACCCACCCTGAACCCCCACGGGGTGGGAAGTAGGCGGGGGACCCCACTCACCCACAATAGGGCTGTAGCTGCTGGGTGTTGCAATGTAGCTGAAACAGACCCTCAAGTCCACACTGTGGGGGCAAGGGCAGCTCCTGAGCCAGGCAAGGCTGAGGGGCCAATGCCTCCCTCCTGCCCCACACTGGGCAGAGAAAAGGAGAATGGGGGAAGTGACCCTGAAATCTCCCCCCCTCCCCTTGGACCCCACCTCACCAGACCGAGTGGCCAGCAGCACAGTTAGGCTGCTCTAGGTCGATGGCTCGGGGAGCAATGAAGACCTCATGGGAGACATGAAGGACTGGTCTGGCCCTGGGGAACAGGGAGTCGAGCATAAGAAACATGAGACTCGGGCGCCTGGGTGGCTCAGTGGGTTAATGCCTCTGCTTTCGGCTCAGGTCATGATCTCAGGGTCCTGGGATCGAGGCCCGCATCGGGCTCCCTGCTCGGCGGGGAGCCTGCTTCCCCCCCCCCCTCTCTGCCTGCCTCTCTGCCTCCTTGTGATCTCTCTCCCTCTGTGAAATAAATAAATAAATAATCTTTAAAAAAAAAAAAAAAAAGAAACATGAGACTCTGAGGCAGGGAAAGAGAGGAGCTGGCCTCAGGGAGAGAGAGGCAGAGGCAGAGGCAGAGGAGAGGGAGGAACTCACCGAAAGAGCACAGCCGTGTCAGCCAGGGAACCAACCAGTAGGTCTGGGTAATGGTTCCCATCCACATCCAGGCCGCCCGAAAGGGAGTAGCCAAAGCTCTTCACGCCCACGGCCTCACCCTCCAGCACCTGCGGGACCAGACCATCAGCTCCCCCACAGCATCACCCCCAGCTCCGCCCCCTGCCCTCTGCTGCTGTGCCCCTAACTCGTCCCACACCCACTCCTCCCACACCTCATCCCAACGAACCCCCTCACCTGGGAAGGTTTGACCACAACCCCCAGGCTGCTCCCATGGTAGATAAAGACTTTCCCATCCCCATCAAAGGGAGCCCCCACGGCAATATCTGTGGGTGGGGGGAAAAGGCAGTCAAGCTGGGGTGGGGTGGGGAGGGAGGTGGTTATCCCGACCCTAACTTTCCCTCAGTCACTCAGTTCCATATAATACATTTTCTATTTTATTGAGAGGCTACTAAGTCCTGGGTACTTCACACGCATCATTTTTTAAGCCTCTTAGCCACTCTCTGCAGACATTATCAGCTCAGAAAGTTCACTTGACCCAAGTCACAAAGCTGGTCAACGGTGAAGCTCAAGACCCCAGCCCAGGTTGCTTCTGTCCCGGGACCCTTGGAAGGCCTCCCCCTGGACCTCTGAGGCACTTCCCCATCCCTGCCTCTGCCCCTCCCTCCCCTGAGGCTTTCCAGTTCCCAATCACACCTGCAAAGCCATCTTGGTTGATGTCCCCCAAGACAGCCAGGCTGATCCCAAACATGGAGTCTGGAGAACCACAGAGCCGGAGAGGGGAGACCCCAGCCCAGTGACCCCCCTCGTTCATGTACACATACACGGCACCCCCCAGCTCTTCTTGGCGCTCAAAGAAGTAGGGGGCGCCCACTACCAGGTCTGCCCAGCTACGGAGAGAGGGAAACAGTCAGTGTGGCTCCCTCCCCAGCGAAGGGAGTCAGAAAGATGCCAGGGGCCCAGCCTCCCCCAGGCTCCACTCCCCTGTGCCCACTCTCACCCATCATTGTTGAGATCAGCCACAGCCAGCGAGTAGCCAAAGCCAGAAGTCAGGCGCTCCCCGGACAGCATAACTTCGGGCACCAGGCGGCTGGCACTGTCTTTGCGCAGAATGACCACAGCACCCTTGTGGTTGGCACGGGGGGCCCCTGCCACAAAGCTCAGCTCCTCCGCACGCACCAGACCCTTCCCCGAGTCAATGGAGAAACCTGGGTGGGGTGACTTACCAGTGAGCCCTCCCCGAAAGACTCAGAAGCCAAGGGGGGTCCGGGCTCCCCCCACTCTGCCCCCTCCTCACAGGTCTGGAGCCGAGAGGTACAGGTGCTCTCCAAGTTATCACCAGCACAGCCGGACTGCTCTGCCTCCCCCTCCAGGGGCCTCGCAGCCCTCCCACACCCAGAGACTGGAGTTTGGCACAAGAAGTGCCCTGAGGTCAGCCTCGGGGACTGGGGAAGAAAGAGAAAGGCGAGGGCGAGGAAGGCCAGCTGGCTGGGGAAGAGCCAAGCAGGGCGCCACGCCCAAGACCCCCAGGGAGCTGCTCTCCCCTCTGCACACCCAGGAGGCCCCAGCCCCATCAGATGCACCTTCTTTGCCCCCTCTTCCCACCATGATGGCAGGGAGAGGAAGTCTTCACGTGGATAGAGGGCAGAGAAGGGGGAGTGGGAAAGAACTTGATTCACCCAAACATCTCCCAGGCCTGGTTTCCTCCCCTTTTGCAGAGGGCTGCAGATGAGACAACAAGAGGGATTTACCAACGAGGACAGACCTTTCTCTGGCATGTGCCCACCATCCATCCTCAGAGAAAGTGCCACTAGCGCTCTACCCTCCTTTCCCAGTACAGTCTCAGCGCACCTGGTTCTTCCTCCACGGAGACCCCTGTCCACAGCCCCCTAGGCCATCCCCCTTGAGGCATCTTCTCAGGCCTGGTCACTGGGCCTAGCGCCTCTTTGAAATTTGGGCCCAATATGTATTTCCCTGGGTGTGTGTTGGTGAGGGCAGGGCAGGTGAGGAGGGGAGGCCAGGCCATGCCCCCAGGGCCCCGGGGGATGGGGGATGTGGTGGAGCTTACAAACCTAAATAGCTATTCAGGGCCAAGTCTCCGGCCGGTCCTGGGAGCCGGTCAGCGGGGTCCAAAGTTTTATACACCAGCTGGTCAGGGTCTGAGCTATCAATGTTGGTCACAAAGAGCAACCCTGTGGGGGGCAGGTGGGGGGAGACACCGGGGAAGGGACATCCAGAGGGAAGGCCACAGAGTGGGGAGACAGAACCAGACATAACGGCAAGAAGAAGGCGGTAGAAGAGGAAGAGGGAGAGAAAGAAGATGAGAGAGACAAAGAGACCAGGGAGAGAAGAATCGGAGACAGAAAGACAGGGAGAGAAAGGGTGAGAGACAGAGACAGAGACAGAGACAGAGACAGAAGGATGGGAGCATGGAGAGGGAGGACAAGAAAGAGGAGCAGAGGGTTAGAGCAGCTCTGGGCCAGGGAGGGGTCCCTACCAAAGTAGCTGTTGGCAGGGACCGGGATGAGGCGGGGGTCCTGCTCCTTCTCACCCCCCGCCTCGTAGGGCCCGTCGTCCAGGTGCGCCAGGTCCGCCGAGCCCTGTGCACAGAGCTCCACCCTGGCGGTGCCTGCAAGGACAGACCCGTTAGTGGCCAGGCGGGAGCGAGGAGCACCTCGCAGGCCAGACGCCAGCTCAACAGGCGCCCAGGGAGGCCCCTCCTCTCCTCTGCAGCCCTCTCGCTGCCCCTGCCCCAGCCCGAGCTTCCAGTCCCGCAGACTCGCCACCCCACTCACCGAGTGTCAGCTCAGCCAGCGGCAGCGTGCAGAGACGGGAAGGGGAGTGATGTGGCGGGGCTGATGTGTTGGAGCGAGCAGGCCCGGCCGTGCGTGTGGGGGCTCATGCCAGCATGGTGGGGAACACTTGGCCATTCGGAGAGGAGACACCCCCGTGTGTGTGTGTGCTGGCGTGATGGGGGTGGAAGACGTGGCAGTGCCCCAGGGCGCCATGGCAGTGAACGTGTGGGCATGCTTGGCCACGCGCTGCCCCCAATCCCATCTCTGAGGTAAGAGGACATTTTGGTCCCCTTCTCCCCTCCCTGAGGAGTGACTCACCCTTCCAGTTATAGGTTCCCGGGGCCCCAAAGAGGAGGTAGTGGCTGTCAGGAGAGAAGGCAGCAGCTGTGCCCTGCTGGCAGAACCCAAATTGCTCGTGGCCCTGGGGGCGCCCCTCACAGAACTTCCATTCCCCACCATCCAGCTCATCACGGATGGCCAGGTCTTGGCTTAGCACAAAGCAGCGACCAATCACATCCCTGGTCTCCAGGATCTGGTCTACCCGCTGCCGAGCCTCGTACCGGTGTGCGCAGGTCTGTGGGAGGAGGTGACGCAGGGTCATTCGCCCCCCCCACCCCCCCGCCCGTGTGGGCTGGTGACCGGCTGGAGCCACATAGCCCACATGCAGACGTTTGGCAAGCGCACAGACACACACGCATCACTTGGGCACCACCCCCCAGCCCAGCGTGAGGCAGTATACACATTGCTATCCCATCTGCACTCACTGCCTTGCGCTGGTAGGAAGAAGCCTTGTTCCACATTCTGCCTGGACACCCAGGCACCACTAAGCCAGCACATGGCACTCATGCCTCCGTGACCACACCCTATGTGCCTATCCCTCACATGCCAAGCTGATCCTGGCTCTGGACCTTTGTCAGTGCCACCACTTTGCCTGCAAAGAACTTCCTCCCCTTTCCCCTCTTGAAACATTGCTTATTCTTTTTTTTTTTTAAGATTTTATATATTTATTTGACAGAGAGATCACAAGTAGGCAGAGAGGCAGGCAGAGAGAGAGGGGGAAGCAGGCTCCCTGCTGAGCAGGGAGCCTGATGCGGGGCTTGATCCCAGGACCCTGAGATCATGACCTGAGCCAAAGGCAGAGGTTTAACCCACTGAGCCACCCAGGCGCCCCCAAGCATTGCTTATTTTTGAAAGACTGGCTGAATTCTACACTTTCCCCCCCACAGGAGGCTTTTCTCCCCACTCCTCCTTTGGATTTTCACATACTNAAGCATTGCTTATTTTTGAAAGACTGGCTGAACTCTACACTTTCCCCCCCACAGGAGGCTTTTCTCCCCACTCCTCCTTTGGATTTTCACATACTGGGGACTGTACGGCTCACTTAACATTAACCATATTCCGGGGCACCTGGGTGGCTCAATCAGTTAAGCATCTGCCTTCAGCTTGGGTCATGATCCCTGGGTCCTGGGATGGAGCCCGCGTCGGGGCTCCCTGCTCAGCAGGGAATCAGCTTCTCCCTCTCCCCCTCGCTCACTCTCTCCCTCTCAAATAAATAAAAATTTTAAAAATCTAAAAAAACACTAACTGTATTCCGCCCCACGGTGACTCAGATTATTAACTGTAGTTGCACATGTTAGTGTCGATGTAGAGAAAGACAGACACAGAAAAACAGAGAACAAGAGTCTCCAGAACTCTGCAGAAGGCTTTGTGAGCCATGGACCAAGCTTCTTCCCCATCTTTATGTTTCCTCTCTCAGTAACTAGCATAATGCCTGATGCTTAAAAGGTTCTCAGTAAGAGTTTGACAAATGGACAGATAGATGCTCAGGTGGTTTTAAATTTACAAGGACAGGCACCATGTCTCACACGTTTGGTCCTGGGAATCAGGCCATCATACCACATGCCAGCCCGTGTTCTATAAGCACACCTGTGCACACACCCCATATACATGCGCACACACCCCACCCTCGCATATAGTCGCAAGGAGTGGTACTCACCACAATCTTGCCCCCAGGTCCCTGGCTCCGAACACTGACTCCCAACCACTGGTTCTCCTTGCTCTCCTTCTGCACATCCGCTAGAGGTGAGACAGCATGCATGAAGAGAGGGAAGAGGAGGCCGAGTCCTCTCCTCCCCTCCCTGGGCCATGCCCCCTCCCCAGCCCTGCGGGGTCCACACCTCCGCGGTCGATGTCCACTCTGTAGCAGTCAGTCTCTTCCAGGCTCAGGGGGCAAGCGAAGAGGCCTCCGGTGCGATTCGCCTGCTGCCCAGGCAGAGCCAGGGCCTGCGGAGCGCCCACCAGCAGCCTGCACAACGGAGCGGGGGCCGGGGTTGGCAGCCAGAGCGCGGTGCCTCCCCAGCGCGGCCCAGACCCGACCCCTCAGAACCAAGCGAATGTTGAAGAACTAAGGAGGAAGGCCGGAAGTCAGTTTCCCCGAGTCCAGGCAAGGGCAAATTAATACGCTTGGCCATGCCATCATCACATTACATATGCACATACTATCTGGATGAGAGCCCACATGCACTGTAGATACACACGCACACACACACGGACACACACACACACGTATGCACGCACACACCAAACCAAGTGGCCTGGCCAGCACAGCTAGTTTGAAAGAACCGCCTGTTCCTCGCACCTGTTCCCGACTAGGCCTTCCTACCCACTTCCTGGCCCCATCCCCAGGCTCTGCCCTCCTCCCCAAACCCAGTCCAGTTGGAACACTCCCAGAAATGCCAAGAATGCTGAGAGCAAAAGTAACAGGGGCCAGACGGGCACCACGAGGTGGCCCAGGGACCAGCTTCAGAGGCCAAGCAAGGGGCTCCATATGGCTCTGTCCCCCCACCCTTCATCAGGGGCCCCTCAGAGATCCCATCCCCCCAGCAACACTGCCAGCCTGGATTCTATCGGTCACTCTAGCTGCAGGGAGGTGGGGGAAAGTTTCTCATCTGTCTCCAATCCCACCTCCATTTTCTGCCCATACCTCCCCACATCCATGATTTTCCCCATTCCTCCCACCCTCCCTGCCCCCACCCTGTCCTCCCTCCTACCTCCCCCTCAGACACTTTCCCAGCTACAACTTTCTTGGCAGGACAATTTTCCATGATCACAGCCAAGGCTTCTTCCCCAAGGGAGGATTGTGCTGGGAATGGAGGCTGCCTGGGTCCCCTGGGGTGGAACCACAGCCCAGGAGTGAAGGAAGGGGTAAGGTGAGGTGACCGGCACCCAGCTGACTACAAGGACCTCTCTTCCCGGAAGAGCAGACTCGAATGCGGAAGCAGAGCAGACCTCAAGGCCTCCCCACACTCTTTCCCTCCAGTCTCTTCATGGGGGACAAGGCCTGAAGCTGTGTCAGGCAGTACTGCCGACAGGCGTCTGTGGGGCGCTGTGCCAGTTCTGAGGGGGAGGGGAGGGCACAGAGGCACTCTCCCTTCCCACAGCTCTGGTCTCTTAGCAGCTGTCACCCCGCATCGGAGCTAGTGTCCAGAGAAAGGAGGGGGCGGGGAGCAGCAAGGAAGAGGGTATGCGTCCGGTACTCATTAACATCTATGTACTGAGAACCTATCATCTGCCAAGCCCCATGTCAGGCACTGGTGAGACAAGGAAGTAATAGAATTCAGCACCTACTATGGGTCAGGCCCTAGGCTAGAAGCCAGGGACATGAGGAACTAACGTTGGTCACCCTCCACCCAATGCTCCAGACGTCCAGCTAGGCGACTTACAAGCATTCTCTCATTGAAGCTTCACGACAGTTCTATGTGAGGATCCTTTTCCTGTCTTTCGGTTGAGGAAACTCACTGAGACGCATTAAGTAGGATGCTGGAATTCAAATTCACATCTGCCTAATTCCAAAACCCATGCGTTTTCCACCATACCCAATGACGCGCCATCTCCAGAACACGGAGACAGACCACCCCAGAAAAAGAACAGGAGGAAGGGGAGGGGAGGGTGCCCCAAACAGAAAAGGAAACCAGGCAATATGGCCAACCTTCAGACAAGTCCTCAGTACCCCTCACCTCCAAACTCAGAGATGGCCATCTCTTATTCACCCAGGGGGTCACTAGTCAGCACATAGCTAAGCACCAGGAGAAGCTAATGTGAGCGTTCAGGGTTCACATCTCCCCTAGAGGGTCTAGAGTAGGGACAGGAGTGGAGGAAAAGGGTCCCTTTGGAGGGAAGAAGCTGGTGCGCATATGGACGGCCGGCCTCATCTTCAATGGAGAACAGACCAGCCCACCCTTCCTGGAACAAGAGTTCCCACACCCAGCCTCTCTAGTCCCTCCACGTCTGCCCCAGCCACACACTTTTCTGGCTTCATCCTGCAAGCCCAGCAGCTCCAGACCTCTGGACAGAACAGGAGCCACAGCTGCAGGCACTGCAGGCAAAAGTAAGATCACATGGGCAGCTGGAGCAACGGGATTCCCGGGGGACCTGGCTAAGTGGAAGCAAAGGAGTAGCCCTCTACCACAGCACCTCTCGATTCTGCCCACACTCCAGGGCTCCGACCCAAGGCCTGCCGTCCCTGACTCTCAATCTGGGTGGCCCTCTGGGGAGGGTGCTTGGCCTGAAGGCTGACTCAACCAGGGTGATCTAGCCAAGCCTTTGGATCCAGGCTTGCAGTAAGGCACTGAAGCTATTCTCTAGCGCTGCGGAGCACGATATGGGAACCATGGTTGCTAACACTTTCACAGCACTCCCTCTGGGCCTTGCACTGTTCTAAGAGTTTTGTATATACTAAGAATTCTTAAGCCCCACAACTCTATATCTGGTAGTACTACAATTTAATTCCATTTCACAGTCGAAAGATATAAATGAGGCTGAAGCCACAGAGCAAAGAAGGTTAGACTTCAAGGTCTCATCCAGGGGCAAGACTGAAAGTCATCAAAACGGGTGAAGCCTTTCTTTCAGTCGGTGGATGCTGGTGAAGGTGACCCGCAACTCAAAAGCCAGGGACCAAGCAAGGTACCTGGTTTCTCACGTGCCACCAGGCAGCAGAGCACCCCCTTGCTGGAGCAAAAGCAGGGTTAGGCAGTCAGGCTCCTCGGGGAAAGCCCCCAGCTTGGCTCTGGAGTCCGAATCAGGGGCCACCTTCAGAGAGGAGGGGGGAAATAACAAGAGACCAAGCTATTAAAAATAACCTAGAATTTGCCTGGAAATAGCTCAGAGAGTTCAGCATGTCCTAAAAAGGCCTCCAGTCTTGGAACTCAGGCAAATGGGGGAAGAAGGGAGGGAGGGCGACAGAGAGGAGGTAGGAAGCAGATAGAAGGCTGAGAAAGAGATGAAGTCAGTTGCTTTCTATCTCTCCCAAAGTTTGGGGGACCAGTGACCATGCTCCCTGATGACAGGGATAATGGAAAAAGGAAGATTAGGGCTAGCCCCCTCCTCCTCGAGCGGGGGAAGAGAAATGAGCTCCTGTCCCTCCCCTCTGCCCCCAAGCCAATAGTATGGGGGAGAAGACAGTCCCAGTGGACGGCACCAATCCCTGTAATGGACACTTAGTGTGGCTTAGGCACCAGCCTAGGAATGAAAAGCCCCCTGGCAAGAGGGGGTGGGAAGCTTTCTTCCCCTTGTCTCTCTCTTTAAAATCGTACATGTAGCAGAGCCAAGAGCACAGGAAACATGACAGACACAGGCCCCACACACATGTGTCCATCTCCCATGAGTCCTGAACTCATTAGAAAATAACTAGAATTGTCCTCTGCCCTGCACTCCTCCCTGCTTTCCCCCACTGCTGAGATTCCTAGATCTGGAAATTTCCTGGGGAGGAGGAAGGGGAACAACCTGGCCAGCACTCCTCCTGGATCCCTCTCTCTGGATGCTGCTGCCGCTGCTGTTGCTGCTGCTGTTGCTGCAACTTTGGGGGGCTCTGTTTCCTGCCGCTCTATCATCAAACCATTTAGCACAGGTTGCCATACCTTTCCAGGTCCTCTTCCAACCTTCCCGTGGTCTTGAGCCACCAAATTAAACGGCAGGGCTCTCCTGGCCTCCAGTGTCCTACTATCTTCATTCCACACCATGGGAATGCTCTGACGGGAAGTTATTTCTGGAGTCTACCCTCCATCCCTCCCGTGGTGTCTTCAGCCTCTCTGTCCTTTCCCTCTCCTCCTGCCCTAAGCAGAGATAAGATGTCCAGTCGCCCTTGCCGAGGGAATCTAGCCCTCTGAAGGAGGGGAGTCGCACACCCTGGGAAGGAAGCAAGGGTGCAAGCTGGGGGAAACCTGCCAAGACAAGAACCTCACTCTCCAACTCAACCACAAAGCAAGACGCTGGGTCTCAGGCCCTGTGGGTTCGTCTCGGAGCCCAAGACAGATAAGGTGAGGTTGAAGTATGAGGTATCTGTGGATAGCCTGAGTCGTCGTGGGGTTGGAAGACTGAGAGATGGGGTTGGGGGGTGGGGGGAAATCTGTGGCTCGGGCACGGGGACTCTGGGCGGGTGCGGTGACTCACCAGCTCTGGGGTCGGGGCTGCAGTTGCCGGTGCAGAGCCACAGAGAAGCCGAAGAGGCTACCCGGCTCGCCCTCCTTGCGCAGGGCGCCCATCACATCCAGATTGAAGGCGACAGCCCCCGGGGCGAGCAGTCCGGCCAGCAGGGAGCCAAGAAGGTAACACATCCCGGGGGCGCCCCGAGGATCACGGCCCGGAGACCCCGCCATGCGGCGAGCTCTGGGCGCGCTCCCCAAGAGCGCAAGACACCTCGCTCGCGTCCGGAGCCCTAGGTCTCCCACGGCCGGTCTTGGGTCTCGGGTCTTGCAGGTGTTCCAGGGGTCTCGCAGTCTCTCTCCTCGGCACCCCTCTGCCGCCGCTCCACCTGCCCGCTGCCGCGCTGCTCCAGCACCCGCTAGGATGACTGCAGCAGCCGCAGCGCCCGCGAGCGCTCGCACTCCAGTCTCGGCTCCCGGGGGCACCCCCCCCGGACCCGCCCTCGGCGCCGCCCCTCGCTTGCGCGGCAGGTGGACGCTTCGCGGCGTGGCAAAGGGAGGTGCAGGCGGGCGACTCCGGGTGGAAACCCGCCGCGCTCGCCGGGATCCCCAGTCCGGCTTCGGCCCCGCCCCCGCTGCGCGCTCCTGCCCTTCCCCCCACTCCTGCCCAAGCCCGCGAGTGGTGGGGGCGGCGCCTGGGAATGGGGAGGGAGACAGAAGTACAGAAAGAAAGGGCCCGAAAAAGAGAAAGGGGGGTAAGAAATAATAAGTGTCGGAGACTAAAGGTCAGTCTGGGAAGAGAGATGCAGACAGGGAGATGAAAGGGCAGCGTCCCCTGTGGTCCTTTGGTGCTCCCTTCGCTCCATGGTCACGTAGAGCGCCTAGCAAGCTGTTCCAGTCAAACCACATCCCACCCATCCCATCCCACCCCTCAGAGCCCAGCGGGAACAACGGCTATGCTAGCCACATCTTCAGCATTCAGGAGAACTGAGGAAAAGACAGAGGCGAGAGGGGCGAGAAACTCAGCAGGTCTGCGGAGGAGAGCAAAGGAGGCAGGTAGAAAGAAAGCAGAGAAAAGAGGTGGAGAAAGAAGGGCAAGAGTTTGGTCGATAAGGAATGGTTGGGGGCGGTTCCTGGCCGCCTCAGTCCGTAGAGCACGCGACTCTTGCTCTCCGCAAGGTGAGTCCCAGCCCCACCTTGGGCACAGAGCTTACCAAAAAAAGCGGGGGGGGGGGGGGGGGGGGGNGGAGAAAAGAAAATTACTGAGGGTGATTGATAGAGGAAGAGGAAATTAATTAAGCTGGGGGAAATGGAGTGGGGGTCAAAGAAGGGCAAAGACCAGGATGAAAAAGATTGGACCCAAGAGGCAGAGAGATGAAAAGGAGGTCTTTGGCTCTCAGACCCCTCCCCTGAACTGTCGGTTTCCCACCCTCTGACGGGAAAGAATAGAGAAGGCAGCATCTCCGGGCTGGTCCAGGCGGGATCTGGGTGGGGCTTTGCAAGGCTCTCCACGGGGACCAGCCAGCCTGTCTCTCTTCCTCTCCCTTCCCCCCAGACTGGGACAGAAGCAAATGAGGGGGGGGGGCGGACATTTTCCAACCCTCTGCTATTTATAACTCCAGTCCAGAAATGGGGCTAGGAGGAGAGATAGGAAATAATTTGGCACAACTGGAACCTCGCCTGCTCCCACCTCCTCTTCTCACTGGGTGTTGGTCCTGTAAATATCCACCTGTCCCTCTTTCCATTCCCTCTCTCACTACCTGGGTTTTCTCATCCCAAACTCTATTTTTGTCCTCTTTCTTGTTTCTATCAATTGGAACCCTTCTCCGAAGATTTCTCAATGTCTCTAATGTTGTCTCTGTCTATCATAGACTTAAGGTTTTCTTCTTTCATAGGTTGCCTCGCTGGCTCAGTTGGCAGAGCATGCAACTCTTAATCTCAGGGTCATAAGGTTGAGCCCCACACTGGGGGGAGAGATTACTTAAATATGAACTATTTCAAAAAATATTTTCTCTTCTCCCCCCCTTTCTTAAAAGCCCTAATGCACCCTACCTAATTTCTCTTCCCATGCTCCCGTTGTCTCTCTTACTTCTTTTTCCAAGATTTTACTTTTTTTTTCTTTTTAAGATTTTATTTATTTATTTCACAGAGGGAGAGAGATCACAAAAAGGCAGAGAGGCAGGCAGAGAGAGAGAGGGGGAAGCAGGCTCCCCGCTGAGCAGGGAGCCCGATGCGGGCCTCGATCCCAGGACCCTGAGATCATGACCTGAGCCGAAAGCAGAAGCTTTAACCCACTGAGCCACCCAGGCGCCCTCCAAGATTTTACTTTTAAAAACAAACAGGTAGGCTCTCACTCTGCTGGCCCTGGCATAATCCTTACCCTGGGTAAATTACTATACATTTGAAGACTTGGGCCTCTGTTTTTGCAACACTACACTGTAGACATCCCCTCCAGGGGACTAGCATGCCTCTAACTAGGGACTATCAAGGAAACATAAATGCTGCCAACAAGCCGGAACCAGGATCCTACTTTTATTATCCGCCAGATCTGCCTTCTCTATCCCTTTTCTATCGCAGAGCCCCAGACAGTGGAGCTGATATGAGAATGCAGAGTAGTACAATCAGTATGGAACCCAGGACTCCTGACCCTGAGCTGCGATCTGTAACCAGGGTCAAATGCCTTTAAAGGCCCAGGTGCCTTCCTCCCTGCACCTGCGGCGTCTGCCTCCCTTCATCTTCACCCTGCTGGCTCCTGCTAAATCCAAGGCTGAAATCAGATGCCAAGAATCCGCTTCTGACCTCCTCTGCCCAAATATTTGAGAAGTCATCTCACCAGCCACAGGAGGAAGGAGCAGGAAAAGAGAGAGAGAAGCCGCCCAAAATTAGCCTGGCTATAAATAGTGGTGTAAAGGAGGGTGAGGGGGGGAATGTAAGAGTCCTAGACCAGCCTAGTAAATTTAGACTTGTCGATTTTCCCTAATGGAGAAGTGAGACCAGATTTTTGGAATGGGACGCAATGTTGTAGGTGAAGGGGGGTGCAGAATGAAGAAGCTAGAGGGATCTGGAGAATGAAGCTCAGTGTTTGAATTAACAATCTGCTGAGAACTTCTTGTGTTTGAGTCAAGGGTTTGGAAAGTCATGACATTAAAACTATAGAGATGATGAACAGATTAGTGATTACCCGGGAACAGGGATGGAAGGGGGTGAGTATAAAAAGATAGCACATTACACCTGAAACTAACATAACATCATGTGTCAATTATACTTCAAAAATAAATAAGTAAGTTCGCCTGCGTGGCTCAGTCGGTTAATCGTCCACCTTGGGCTCAGGTCATGATCCCAGGATCCTGGTATTCAGCCCCAAGTCTGGACTCCCTGCTCAGCAGAGAGCCTGCTTCTCCCTCTCCCTCTGCCTCTAACCCAGCTTGTGCTCACTCTCTCACATGTTCACTCTCTCTCCCAAATAAATAAATAAAATCTTCAAAAAATAAAATAAATAAATAAATGCCAAAAAAAAAAAAAAGATAGCACAGGAAGTTCCTTTGTGGTGATGAGGAGCTCTGTATATTGATTTGGTGGTAGTTATTCAAATCTATACACGGGATAAAACTGCATAGAACTATGTACACATGCACACACTGACACACACAAATGAATGCGTGTAGAACACTGATGAAAACTGAATAAGGCCTGTAAGCTAGTGAACACTGTCCCTATGTCAGCTTCCCGGGTTTGATACTGTGCTAGAGTTATATCAGATGTCACCAGTGAGGGAAGCTGGGTGAAGGGTGCACAGGACTTCTTGTACTATTTTTGCAACTTCCTCTGAGTCTATAACTATTTCAAAATAATTTTAAAAATTGATTAATGTCCAGGCCCAGCAAAGGCTTCAGCCCTATCTGAGCGGAAGCTGGGGTTTTCTCCAGCCCCTTCCCCCTCTTACAACCTTCTCTGCCTCCATCTGGGGTCCCTGGTTTTCAGTTTCTCCAGATTACACATTTTCCAGCTGCTGCCTCTAGCTTACGAGTGCACACTTCCAGAACACATTGCGGGGTTAACTTCTCCCTCCACTTCATCTGGCAGCAGAGCCTTGGAGCATATGTCCAGGGTCAGCCTCTTCTTCCCCAACACACACAACATGAGGACTTTCTCACCCCACCCACCTCTCCAGCCCTGGAATCCTTCTGCCTGCCTCTGAATTCTGGCTGTAGCCAAAGCTTGAACTATGGGAGTGGCTGGGAGAGAGAGAATATAAATGTGTTTGAGAGGAATCGCTGGGGAAATGACTGCTCTCATCTTTGAGGATCCAAGGGAAACCCATGCATTTTCTGGAGAAGGACTGGAAGTTCACTTCCCACAGGGAGCCATTTAGACTGTCTTGAGGGCCCCTTTTCTTTGAACACTGGCTGCAGGCCAACATTTGGAACTTGGCCACACCACCAACAGTACCTCCCCCCTTGAAACCCAGCCAGACTTCCCAGTATGAGAAGCCCTCTGCCCTCACGCCATGTTCTCGCTCAGTCCTCACCCAACCCTTAACAACTCAGCAGCTTCCGGCCCTAATGTTTGGCCCAGGCATTCAGTTTAGAGCTTGCTAAGTAAGGCTAACTCAGAAAAAGACCTCAAAAGAACAAGGAAATGAGTGGGGAAGGAAAGGAGTGTGGAGTTGCATTCATTCATTCTAAGAGAAAATAATCTGGGGGGTGGGGAGGAGTGTAAGGAGATGTGGGCAGAAAGATATTTCAAATGTCAAGAGTCATTCTCCAGAGATTCATGAAGCTTGTGTCCATCTCACCCAAAGGCAGGTGGGGAGCTGAGCTTCAACTCAGCAGAAACTGAAGTTACACAGCAAGCAGCAAAAGCCTAGAAAAAAATAGCATGTGAAGGATGACGCTGGAGAGATCAGCTGGAGTCCGCACATAAAGGTACCCATGTCCTCTGCCCAGTTCTAGGGCAAAGGAACAGCCAGCGTGTGCAGAGGGGGGCAGGGCTGATGTCTGCAGATTCCTGGCAGTCTCTATACTGATTGTGAAAATGTCAAGCAGCTATGCCAGGGGGGTGAGGGTTATACAGGATGGGCTGGCACTCTCCCTGAGTCAGCCTAATCTTAACCTTCACAAACTCACCACCGAAACCCCCAACACCAACCCCCCTCGTTAGCTCCTGCCCTCTGTTTCACATCCCCAAGTAACCATTTTCTGGTACCCCCTCCAATCCCTGCTCGGGGTGAGGCACCGAGCATCTTCCAATGTGCTTCTATTTTGCTTGCTCACTGCAGTTGGAAGCTGCAGCCAATGGGGGGCTGGGGGAAGGACTGGATTAGGCTGCCCGGAGATGTTCTCACTCTTCCCGCTTCTATTGATCAGCTCCCCACTGGAGCGGAGCCTCTTCCCAAACACTCCTCCCCTACCAGGATTCCCTTCAGCTGTGCCCACAGACCAGCGGGGCATAGCGACCAGACACAGAGCCTCCCCTCCTGGGCTCTTTCCCATGGTTTATGCAGCATAGGACAGTGGTTACACTCAGGCTCTGGAATCAGCCTGGATCTGTATCCTAGCTCCACTACCTAGCTCTATTACTTGACTGCTCCGTCCCTCCGATTCTTCATCTGAAAATGGAGGGCAACAATAATTCACTCGATGGTTCTAGGGATTGAATGAATTAATATGTGTAAAGTGTTTGACCCATGGTGAATACTCAGGAAATGTTGGGAAAATAAATTACAGTACACATATAAGCATAGACACGTACATATGCAGTATCGAACGTTTTTATTCAGAATTTTTATCTTGGTGGCATTTACTGTTCTGCTTTATCCTACCACTTTACCATTTCATTCACTAATCCTTTCACGGGTTGTACACCTACAGGGATTTAAGGTGCTACTCTGAAAACAGCTGAATGACTCAATCAGTCAGCAATCCTCAACTCATTCTCAGAAAATTCAAGAAAGTTTTATTCTAAATCAGCACCTATTTCTCTTCCCCTCTGAGTATATATTGTGAAGCCAATTTTCTACTATGTAACTGAATCACAAAATGAGAGAATGCCAAAGTGGGGAACAGCCTTAGATACGGTTTAGTCCAGTGATTGGCAACATCCGATGCATACTAGAATCAGCTGAACGACTTTTTAAAAAAATATTTATGCTTGGGCCCCACTCCTCAGAGATCCAGTTACTCAGTCTAGGGTCAGGGCATTTTTAAAAAACTTTCCCAGGTGGTTCTAATGTTTAGCCAGGGCTGAGAACTACTGATTTAATCTAATCCCCTTATTTTCCTAGGGAGAAAACCAAAACCCAGAGCATATGCCTCTTGGTCGGAGACACTCAGCCTGTTAGTGAGTGGCGCACCAAGAGAGATGATGGCAGTAGCAAGAACATGTTGACGGTGTTTATAATTCTTTCTTGTTGGAGTTAATCCCGGAAGCATTTCTCTTTAGTTCAGAGAGGTGTTATATGATTTACCTTTTACTGTGACAGTCTTCTGGTAAGACTGAAAGGGTTCGCATTCCCTGACCACAAAAGGACAGAGATGGGATTATACATTCACCACACACAGCCAGCCAAATTAGCAAAGCTCCCGAAGAGGCCGCTTCAAATGCCGAAAATGCTTCTTCTCTACAGTGATCACCCGGAGCTGAGGGATCTTGGCAGGGTGGTGAGAAGCGAAGGGGCTGGAAAAGCATTCCCTCCCCGGGGGAGGGTGCTGAGAATCAAGGGAGAAACGACCAGAGCTGCCAGGAGGGAAAGGCGAGGAAAGGAAAAGAATTTCAAAGAGCCTAGGGAGCCTCTGCACCCCCCAAAATGGAAGGAGGATGCACAGCCCGGCAGTACCAACCCTCCCGGGAGCCCTGAGATCCAAAGGAGACGATCAAATCGGGCTCTGCAATATGGGTACTAAAGAAAACTTCCAACACTCACCAAAAAGGGAGTTCCGCCCAGTAAAGACCAGAGCTCACTCCCCCCAACTCTCTCCTAGTCCCTCGGTTCAAAGCCAAGCTCTTCCATATGCTCCAGTCCCCCCCCCCGCCCCGCCCCGGTCTCAAAAGGGGGCGGTCCTGGCTTCACGTGACATCGCGGTCACGTGAGCCGGGCCCCGCGGGAGGCGCGGTGCGGCTTCCCGCTCCCGGAGTAGGAGGGGGCCGGGCGCGCCCAGCCCCCAGCCCGCCGCCACCATGCTTTCACGCCTGCTGAAGGAGCACCAGGCCAAGCAGAACGAACGCAAGGAGCTGCAGGGTGAGCCGATCGTCCCCGTCCGCCGTTTCGTGTCCCGCCGCGGCCTAGTCTCAGCGCGGAGCCTGGACCTCGAGTAACGGCCCGGATCCCGGAAAAGACGCGGGCTGGTGGGCGCGAGTGTTGGGGACGGGGTGGGGGCGTTTTTTTGGAAATCCCGTTCCCTTGCCAACCGGCTCTGGCCCCTCTGGCGACGCTGCGAGCCGCCCACCCCCCCGGTCACGCCCCCCACTCTCGGGCTCCGCGCATCGTAGTCGGGCCACTGCGCGCGGATCAGCGCTGCGCCGATTGGCCCAGGGAGCGTCTGGCCCCGACGGTGGGAAGGGACGCTCCTGAGGGAGGAGCGTGCTGGGGCCCGACGGAGACGGGATTCTCGGAGGCCTGAAACCGCGGAAACGGGGGTGGGGGGGGGCCTTCCGGGATCTGGCCCGGGAACTGGGGAGTTACGAATCCTTAAACCAGCACAGTGGGAAAATAGTGCCGGGGGTCTGGAGTCCTGGGCGAGTCGCTTCCGTTCCCAGGGTACCAGTTCACTCACCTCTAAAATGAAAAGGCTTAGGAAAAAAAAATTAATAAAAAATTAAAAAAAAAACCAATAAAATGAAAAGGCTTGCTTTATATTTTGCAAGGTCCTTTTCAGCTCCGGCACTGTGAGATTAGTTGAGATGTTCCTGCAGCTAGCAGAATACCAGTTACTGAGTGGCGACCCTTTAGCACCTCCCTTCGGAAAACCGATTCTCCACTCCAATCCCTTTTCCCCCCATCCCTAGAGAAGAGGAGGCGAGAAGCTATCACTGCAGCGACCTGCCTAACAGAAGCTTTGGTGGATCACCTCAATGTGGGGTATGAACTTCTTCCCCTCAACAGCCCCTCTCCCCCTGCAGGTTTAGGCATGGGGGAGGTCCAGCCCTCAGACTGCGGTTGAGGGGGTGAAATGTTCCATTTTTTCCGTCCCCTCCCCCAGC
This sequence comes from Ailurus styani, assembly GCA_002007465.1. Taxonomy (NCBI): domain Eukaryota; kingdom Metazoa; phylum Chordata; class Mammalia; order Carnivora; family Ailuridae; genus Ailurus; species Ailurus styani. Next base: position 1,217,230 of record LNAC01000236.1, read on the forward strand.
TTAACTTTATGGGGAGAGGCTTGAGTCAGCTCTGACCCCTAACATTGCCCAAGGAGGAGCAGCTGCAGTGGTTGGAGAAGCAGCCAGATTCCCCCCTCCCTCCTCCCCACAATAACCCCCCTGGTGCTCACAACTTGATGCCATCTGCCCGCTTCCCTTCACCCCTCCAAGTCCAGCTGTCACTTCAGCGGGAGGGAGAGCACCCTCCTTCACCAGAACTTGCCACCCTCCCGTTTTCTACCTCCTACCCTCTGGCAAGCCTGGGGAGCAGCTGGCAGGAAAGAGATGGCACAGCTGGTGAGGGCGAGGGCGGAACCTACGCCAGGAGCTATAGCAGAGCCAGGCCGTCTCGTCCCTTCCTTCCGGGTCTCCAGAGACCACCCCCTGCGCCAGTCCTGTAGGATAATGCCAGTAACAACCAAAGACTTGGGAACAAGCAAAGACTGTTGTCTCTTGACCCTGAGTATCCCAGAAGAGTGCTAAGGTGATGATTGGAAGAAAAGGGACAGTATGATGCCTTCCTCCCCAGGACAAGTAGAATAGCTTGGTTGTGAATCCAGAGACTGAGTCACCCCGGTGAGCCATGCAGGGACTGTCATCTTCCTTACTCATCTCTGGGGAGGATTAGGGGACAAGAAGGCTGTGGTCGGGCCTCTGATCTCCCCCCCCTCAGGCCTCTCCCTTCCCTCAGCGTGAAAGTGGAAGGTCAACAGGAAAAAGGATTTCAGGAACTCCCAGGGGAATCTCTTAAAGCATTGGGAGCCCCCGCTATTACTCTTTCAGCTCCTATACTACCCCCTGCTATGGCCAAGCTGTCTCCCAAAGAGAAAGGACGGGATCTGCCCCCTTTCCTCCCTCCCACATTGGCGTCTCTTGGGCTCTGCTCTCAGACTGGCCCAGGCTTTCTCCCTCTGCTCCTCCTTTGCTAGGGGCCACCCCTCTTTCAGCTTAGAGGACCGCTAAGCCAAAGCCAGATTAGAAAGGGTTTTGTGTTGCTGCCCACGGGTCCTCTCATTCCCTGGAAAGGAAAACAAAGGCTCAGTCTATCTCAGCCCCCGTCAGGTGTCCTTCCCATTTTCTCCACCCACCCCAACCCCTTGCCCCCTCCAGCCCCCACAGATTCCAGTGGGGGGTGGGCACCGGATGTGGAGTCTCCCAGATGACCTAGAGCTTTAGGGTGGGGAATGAAGGACTCTCCAGCCAATGAGAGAGAACAGTGGTTGTGGGATGGGGAGGTTGGAGGAAGGGGGTTAGGTCAGGAGTTTCGGGTAGCAACCTCGTGGCATGAATAGTAACTGTGGCCAATCTTGTTGGAGGAGAAAAGGAAAACTGCCTAGAGCAGAAGGAAGAAAGGGTGACAGAGACAGATTGTGTGTGTTTGTGTGTGTGTGTGTGTGTTTCTTCATCTGTGTGGGCGAAAGGAGAAGGGTTGGGGAGAGACTGAGAGCCAACAAGAAGCCCCTGGAATATCTTCTCTTGACCCTTGAGTTCCTGGGGAAGGGGGGCTGCTCTCCTGTCCCGCCCCAGATTCAGGGAGGGGCCCAATTTCCCTTCCCAACTTCTTGCACAGATCCCTGGGCTTCCGAGCACAGCCAGATTTCTCCTAGCTGCTGGATAATCCTGGCTTCTCTCTGCCCCCTTTACCCTCCCAGCTTCTTCCCCAAAGATATTCCCTCCAGATTAATCCTCCCTTCTCTCATCCAGCTTTAGGAATTCCTTTAGGCCCTTAGGGGATGGTAAGTTTCCAGTCAGCTCCCAGGCAGGCTCTCCTGGGAATGCTGGGAGTGGGAGGAAGAAGCTGGTTCATTTGCATGAACGGTAGTCATTTGCATCACATCCAAGAATGGCCAAAATCGTGAGGTTTTCCCCAGTTGGGTGCTGACTGCCCTCCCACCCTTTCGGTGGAATATTAGTCCAGGAGACCACTCCCCACCAGATGGGTGAGTTGATCACATCCCTCTTCCAATCTCTAGTGTGGCCCAGGCCTACATGAACCAGAGGAAGCTGGACCATGAGGTGAAGACCCTACAGGTCCAGGCTGCCCAGTTTGCCAAGCAAACAGGCCAGTGGATCGGGATGGTGGAGAACTTCAATCAGGCACTCAAGGTGGGCCACACTCCCTACATCACTGGGACCCTCGTGACTGCCTCCAGTCACGTCAGCTCAGGCCTCAGATTAAAAAGGAACTGGGGATGGTCCCAGAAATGGTTGGTATCTGTGGCCCCAGAGAGCTCGACAGATAAAAGTTATTGGTGGGTTCAAGCAAAGCCCTTTCTAGGGGATGGATGGAGAGTGCCCTTGTCTGTCTCCTTAGAGCCACACTCCTCACACCCTGATTCCCAGCCTCCCACCTCCTCCCCTTCCCAGGAAATCGGGGATGTGGAGAACTGGGCTCGGAGCATCGAGCTGGACATGCGCACCATTGCCACCGCACTGGAGTATGTGTACAAAGGGCAGCTGCAGTCTGCCCCCTCCTAGCCTCTCCTCCCTTCCCTCTACCCCACCCCTCCTGCGTCCCCCGTGGGGGAAGCTGACCAGCCAAGAATAAAACACAAGCCTCCATTTCTCCGTGGTATGTTTCAAAGAGCTACTAGCCCAGTACAATGGGTAGGAGGGGGACATTCAAAGACTGTTTCCCTAAGTGACAGTTACCTTTTGGGTAAAGGGTGGAACCTGCGTCCTCTTACTAGCCCACCCCTCTTTTCGTCTTTGGGCCTGGTGCAGGTGCATGTTGCATAAGCAGAGGGCGGAAGTTTCCCACACCTCCCCAGAGAAGGTTAGTGGGCCCTGCCCTAAGCTTCCTAACTCAGGACTTCGGTTTCCCGCAGAGGAGAAATATGACAGGGAGCAGGCTTGGTCCTGGCTCTGGCTCTCCGCCTCTCCACGTGCTTGTGGCCTCTCCCAGCCTGGTGCTAAGCAGGATCATGAGTCCGGACCAGGTTGGAGATTAATTCTTGGGCATGGGGGGTGCTTTAGGCCTTGGAAGGAGGAGGAGTGGCAGGTCCAAGGACACCAACAGAGAGGGGCAGCTGTCACTGTTGACATATCCCTCCTGACCGGGGTGGCCAGGCACCCCGGCTGGGGGCCTGGGCTTGTCTGGCCTGTGCCAAGCCTTGGCTTTGACTGCCAGGCTCCAGCTTCCCTGGCTCCTCCTCCCAGCCCCTCCCCCACCCCACACACACACACTTAATACCTCTGGGACCCAGGCCACCCGCTGCGGACTTCAGACTTCGGCATTAGCCATAGCTAGTGCGGGAGCCTGGAAAGACTGGGAGCAAAGTCTCTCAAACGGAGCGAAAGGAGGAGCTGCGGGCACCGTACTGCCTGCTAGCTTTCCCCAGAGGAGGTAAGCAGGGTCCCGGGAGCTGGGTCCTCTGAGGGGGCTCTCCTGGTATCACACGTGTGGATAAGTCAAAGCCGGAAGTTTTTCACGTGCTTCCTCACACAAGATCGCCGTTGACCCTCCACCCCTCCCAGCTGGGTCACGGCAGGTGTCGGCCCCACTGGTAGAATAGAAAACAGGTTCAAAGATGCCGAGATGCTCAGCATCGCACAGTTAAGTTTGGGGCCGACAGGGCTGAAGTGCTCTGTGCCCTGTACGTGTTTCCAAAAACAGGGCCCAGTTTACGTGTAGAGAATTCAGATGTCGCAGGCTGAGCAGGAGAGCTAAAAGCCGGCCAGATTCCCCTGCTCCCGTGCTCCTCCGGCTTTCGTGAAGGTAGCTGCAGATACACGGTCTGCCTGGATCTTTGCTCAGCTGAGCCCGAGTTTGCCAGTTCCCTGCCAAGCAGAGAATTTCTCATTCCGCTCAGAGCCGACTTCCAGCTCGGGAGGATATTAGGGGCAGGGAGGATGTTACTTTCTGAGCTGGAGTAAACTAGACGAGCTTTCCTGCCCAGCCTCGGCTGCCACCTGCAGGTCGCTCGGGCTCTGGCCATGTGGCTGCCCCTGCTGCTGGGAGCCTTGCTCTGGGCAGCTCTGTGGTTGCTCAGGGACCGGCAGAGGCTGCCCACCAGCGATGCCTTCGTCTTCATCACCGGCTGTGACTCGGGCTTCGGGCGCCTTCTGGCCCTGAGACTGGACCAGAGAGGCTTCCGAGTCCTGGCCAGCTGCCTGACGCCCTCGGGGGCAGAGGACCTACAGCGGGTGGCCTCCTCCCGCCTCCACACCACCCTGCTGGATGTCACGGATCCCCAGAGTGTCCAGCGGGCAGCCAAGTGGGTGGAAACACAGGTTGGGGAAGCAGGTGAGTAGCGCGGGGTGACCGGGACCGCGGTGCCGGGAGCTCGCTCACAGGGGCCGCGGGAGCTGGAGGGACTGCCCCGGGGAAGGAGCGGCGATCCGGGGAGAGGGCGTCGGAATGCCTTACCTTCCCTGTGCTGTCTGTCTCCTCCCTCCTCAGGGCTTTTTGGTCTGGTGAACAACGCTGGTGTGGCCGGGATCATTGGGCCCACCCCGTGGCTCACTCAGAATGACTTCCGTCAGGTGCTCAGTGTGAATACATTGGGTCCCATCGGCGTCACCCTCGCCCTGCTGCCCCTGCTGCAGCAGGCCCGGGGCCGGGTGGTCAACATCACCAGTGTTCTGGGTCGCCTGGCAGCCAATGGCGGGGGCTACTGTGTCTCCAAGTTTGGCCTGGAGGCCTTCTCTGACAGCCTGAGGTGAGGGGTGCAAAGCCCTGGGCTGCCCTGCAGCGATGACTAAAACACAGCATAGTGGGATCCTCAAGAGGAGACATTAGGGCTCGACTTTATGGGTTCAAACCCCAGCCTCCTCTCATGGGAGCTTTGTGACCTTGAGAGGGTACCTCTCATTACCCCAGTTTATTCCTCATCTGTTAAATCAGGATGAGAAGACCTACCTCATGGGTGTTGGGAGTGAAATGAAGTACATGTAAGGCCCCCACAGAGCCTGGCACATAGAAAATGCCCCAAGAAACCTGCTATCATTACTAGTATTTTTTTTTAATTGGAGATAGAGTGTGCGCATGAGAGCACAAGCAGAGGGGCAGAGGGAGAGGGAGAAGCAGACTCCCCACTGAGCAGGGAGCCCGATTGGGGCTCCATCCCAGGATCCTGAGATCTTGACTTGAGCCGAAGGCAGACGCTTAGCCACCTGAGCAACCCAGGTGCCCCTAGTATTATTAGTAGTAACTACTACTTGTGGTGAGGTAGTACTTGTACAGAACATTTTCTCCTGTATTTCTCCCAGCAGCCCTCTAAGGGATAGGCATTAAGATCCACAGGGTAACGTAACTTTTTTTTTTTTTTAAGATTTTATTTATTTATTTCACAGAGGGAGAGAGATCACAGGAGGCAGAGAGGCAGGCAGAGAGAGGGGGAAGCAGGCTCCCCGCTGAGCAGGGAGCCCAATGCGGGCCTCGATCCCAGGACCCTGAGATCATGACCTGAGCCGAAAGCAGAGGCTTTAACCCACTGAGCCTCCCAGGCGCCCAGGGTAACATAACTTATCCCAGACCACACAACTAGTTAGTGGAAGCAGTGGGACTTACCCCCAGGTCGGCTTGCCTCTCGTCTTTATGTCCTCCTGTCCTTCACCTTTAAACGGTAATGTTCAGGGGCGCCTGAGCGGCTCAGTCAGTTAAGCGGCTGCTTTCAGCTCAGGCCATGATCCCAGGGTCCTGGGGTCGAGCCCCACGTCAGGGTCCCTGCTCCATGAGCAGTCCATTTCTTCCTCTCCCTCTGCCCCCAACTCATGCTTGCTCTCTCTAGTGCACGCTCTCTCTTCTCTCAAATAAATAAAATATTTTTTTAAAAAAAGGAAATTTTAAAAAATTAAATAATATTCAGAGTCCCATGAGAGCACAAAGGAGACTTGACAAGTACCACATGGGAGCAGGGCCTGCCCCCCAGTCAGCCCACCTTCTGTGGGAAACCTCCCTTCTTCACCATCACTCAGCAAAGAATTTCATATACTTTTGTCCCCATCCCTTGGTTCTTTAATTTTCCAATCACCATCATGGAACACACACTTCATACGTGGATTTCTGCATCTGTGTCAAGGAGGTTACATATGTCTCTGCAGTCTCCCCAGCAAATACCAGTCTACACCCTTCATTTCCAGCACCCAGGACTCAACCCTCTGCTCTAGGACCTAGGGGATGGGGTAGTTCTAGGTCAGGAGTTGGCGAACTGGTTCTCAGGTGGAATCTGGCCAATTGCCTACCAGCTAATAATGGTGTTTACATTTTATTATTTTTTAAAGATGATTTATTTGAGAGAGAGAGCACATGCGTGGGGGGAGGGGCAGAGGGAGGAGAGAGTCTCAAGCAGACTCCCCACTGCCACAAGGCTCCATCCCATGTCCCCAAGATCACCACCCAAGCCAAAATTGAGAGTTGGATGCCCAACCAACCAGACACCAATGGTGTTTACATTTTAAATAGTTACATTGTTAATGGTAATGTAAGTACCTACCTGATACCATTAATTTTTAGGCCTGTGTTGCCAAAAATATTTACCCCATCCGGCCCTTTAAGAAGAAGTTTACTGAGGTGCCTGGGTGGCTCAGTCCTTCTTTTAGGGTCTGCCTTTGGCTCAGGTCATCCCAGTGTCCTGGGATTGAGCCCCAAGCCCCGCATCAGGCTCCCCGCTCTGCAGGAAGCTTGCTTCTCCCTCTCCCACTCCTCTTGCTTGTGTTCCCTCTCTCTGTTTCTGTCAAAATAAATTTTAAAAATCTTAAAAAAAAATTTCACTGACCCCCATTCTAGGTCTTCGAGTACAAAGGAAAACAAATCTCAAAAATACATGGTCCACTTGTCCCCATCCCAGGACAGCAGGGATCCCCTTTACCTGCAGGACCCCGGTCCCCAGCCTGCTATAACTTTCCCATTTCAGCCCCCACACCCAAGATCCCTTTCCTATGAAGGCAAGCAGCAGAAAGCCACCTCTATCCCCATCCAGGCGGGATGTGGCTCATTTTGGGGTCCGAGTCTCCATCGTGGAGCCTGGCTTCTTCCGAACTCCTGTGACAAATCTCCAGTGTTTGGAGGACACGCTGCTGGAGTGCTGGGCACGGCTACCTCCTGCCACACAGGCCCGCTATGGGGAGGCCTTCCTCACCAAATGTGAGTATCTAGGCCCACACGGTGGCATACAAAGGGAAATGAGAGTCCCAGAAAGGCCCGTCCTACACCAGCCTGATGGGAGGAGGTGAGGGTGAATGGGGTGCCAGAGAAGAACACCCAGGCCGTGTGGGACCTGCCCACTCGCCATACTGGGGAGGGACTAAGGATCCCTCTGACCTCTGCTGGGGACCAGCGCCAGAACCCAGAAGATAGGGCCTGAGATGGGCTGCAGTGGGAAGGGACACTGATCACAACCATCTCCTGGGATGCAGACTTGGAAGTACAGCAGCGCATCATGAGCCTGATCTGTGACCCAGACCTGACCAAGGTGAGCAGGTGCCTGGAGCATGCCCTGACGGCCCGTTACCCCAGAACCCGTTACAGCCCAGGTTGGGACGCCAAGCTGCTCTGGCTGCCAGCCTCCTACCTGCCAGCCAGCCTGGTGGACGCTGTGCTCACCTGGCTCCTTCCCAAGCCTGCCCAGGCAGTCCACTGAATCCAGCCTTCCAGCCTCCTGTCCCCGCCCCGGTACCGCCTAGTGCCGGACACAAGATAAGCACTGAATAAATGTCTTGTTTTTAACAACACTGTAGATGAGCAGAAATGAAGTTGCCCAGTGGGAAACTGTCCTCATTTCAGCGCTACCCCCTAGGCTGACTTAATGCCCCGGGTCTCTGGCCTGTTTAGTACCTGCAAAACCACTAGCGACCACCGGGCGCCACCCCCCACCCTCAGTCCCTATTGCGTCTATAGGCGGTCTTTGACGCTGCACCTGAAATGGCCACCAGAGGGCACTGTTGGACTTGTATTTTCTATGAGCAGTAAAGTTGCGGTTCCGTGTTTAGCGTGCAAATGGCCATTACCTATTTTTCTTAGGAAGGAGAGAAGGTGGTGAAGAGGGGTCAGGACCAGGCTGGGTGGTTTCCGTGAAGAAAAAAGGCAATACCCACTTAAATTACTCCCTCTCTTCATTTTTACTTTAAGAGTTTGTTTGCTATGGGCGCCTGGGTGGCTTCGTGGGTTAAAGCCTTTGCTTTCGGCTCAGGTCATGATCTCAGGGTCCTGGGATCGAGGCCCGCATCGGGCTCTCTGCCCAGCAGGAAGCCTGCTTCCTTCTCTCTCAGCCTGCCTCTCTGCCTACTTGTGATCTCTCTTTCTGTGTCAAATAAATAAAATCTTTAAAAAGTTTATTTGCGATGGAGCAAGCAAGAGAGATGATGAGTCGGGGGAGAAACAGAGGGGGAGGGAGAAGCAGACTCCCCACTGGGTAGAGAGCCTGAGAGCCTGACACGTGGCTCAATCCCAAGATCCTGGGATCATGACCTGAGCCAAAGGCAGGACGTTTAACTGACTGAGCCACCCAGGTGCCCCCTCTTTTTTTTACATTTTTGAGAGAGACCCTGCGAGCAAGGGGAGGGGCCAAGGGAGAGAATCACAAGCAGACTCCTCACTGAATGGGGAGCCAGACATGGGGCTTGATCTCATGACCCTGTGATCATGACCTGAGTCAAAGTAAAGAATGGACACTCAACCAATCAAGCCAACCAGGAACACCTAAATTGTCTTCTTATCTAATGCATACGGACCACAAAGGTGTCATCGTAACTTACCACTACCCTAAAAGCAGCCAGGTCCCCTTTGTTGGGGGAGGGAGTCACTATGCCCTCAGAGGTAGGCAGAACACCAAGGAAGAGATGTCCATGGTAGATTTGGGCAGGCCTCTCCCAGGTAGGGCCTTTGCGGGGAATCCCTTTGATTTTTGCAAGAGATGGCTTCATGAACATTGCAGCACCAAACCTGGCAGCACAGGACTAGGAGACAGGGAGGTCAATGGGCCCCAGCCTCCTCCAGATCCCCACTTCCACTGCCGGCCCCACCAGCACCTTCAGCAAAACCCGCCTTTCTTTCCCAAGGTGCATATAGAACAGGATCCCAGAGGACCGGAACACAGGTGAGGAGAGGGAAAGGATAAAGTATCACTCTTAAAGACAAACAGACTATTTTTTTCAGTCTGAAAAAATAATCCGTTTAATTGAAAAAACCTGGAGTGTACTACCCCACTCCCGTAGGTGAGGAGGCTGAAGAAACCAGACNTAAATAAAAAAAAAAAACCCGCCTTTCTTTCCCAAGGTGCATATAGAACAGGATCCCAGAGGACCGGAACACAGGTGAGGAGAGGGAAAGGATAAAGTATCACTCTTAAAGACAAACAGACTATTTTTTTCAGTCTGAAAAAATAATCCGTTTAATTGAAAAAACCTGGAGTGTACTACCCCACTCCCGTAGGTGAGGAGGCTGAAGAAACCAGACGCCCTACATCACTTCATAGCCACTCCGGATACTCTTCACGAGGCAGCAGGCAAAAACAATTCCCAGTACCTAAAAGTAAAGAGAGAGGGGTGGATAAGAGTCAGAAAGGCAAAGTATCCCAGGCCCACCCAAGAGATCCCAAACACCACCAGGGCCCCCAGCCCCAGCCCAGGACCTCCCAGCACCCTCCTCCCACTGCCCCTATTGCCCAGATGCCCCAGAACGAGTCCGAAGGGTGCCTCTCACCTCCACAAAGGCAATCCCCAGGGCTGCTGCAGCCACCACCAGCACATTGCTCCTTAGCCAGCCCCCAATCTTCTCCACACAGCCCTGAAGGGTAGGTAGTAGGCACACACGGCAAGAACATAATCAGAAACTTCCCACCCGGGCGCCTGGGTGGCTCAGTGGGTTAAAGCCACTGCCTTCGGCTCAGGTCATGATCCCAGGGTCCAGGGATCGAGGCCCACATCGGGCTCTCTGCTCAGCGGGGAGCCTGCTTCCTCCTCTCCTCTCTCTCTGCCTGCCTCTCTGCCTACTTGTCATCTCTCTCTCTCTGTGTCAAATGAATAAATAAAATCTTTAAAAAAAAAAAAAAAGAAAAAGAAAAAAAGAAACTTCCCACCCGCCTTCCCTGGTCCCTCTGTCTCTCCCCTACTCTCTGTACCTTTCACCCGCCCCTAGCGCTCGCAGATCCCCTCCCCCACCCAGGGCCCCAATCCTCTCCACCTCCATCCCCGGTCCCTCTCTCAACCCTTGAAGTATTTCCCAGGTTTCCCAGGTCCCCCGCTATCTCAGCTTCTTCCTTACCTCAGAGTAGATATTATTCACTTGTATAGAGGCCCCACAGTCCTTCGTGACATTGATGCAGCAGGAGTCAGGGACTTGGCCCTTGGGCACGGTAGGGACGCTCTCCCAATCCGTGTAGTTAGCCGCCCCGCAGCATTTAAACTGCGGGAGAGAAGAAATACGGAGTAGAAAAGGTAAGTACGTGAACCTCCACCTACAATATGAAGATAAGACTCTTCCCCTACTACCCCGGCTCCCAGCAACCTCACTCACATCTTCCTGCATCTTGTCCAGGGCCAGAGTTGTGCGGTTGTCTTTCCGGTAATTCTGCATCTGCTGCCGGAAGTCCTTATTAAATTCTAGCATCACCTGGGAATAGGAAGGGGCATTGTGGAGGTCAAACTCCAGGGCTCACGCATCCCAGAGCAGCCAGACCTTCCCCTCTTCCCCTGCTTACCTTGTCTCTAAACACATAGCCAGCAATGGCTGCGGCCACCTCCACCAGCATGATGAGAGACAGGAAGATGGCAAACTGCAGGCACAGTGGACAGGGGTCAGGTCTGGAGTCTTGGTGAGAGTGGGCTGCTGTGGCCCAGCCAGCCTCTAGTTCACTCATAAAGGTTTTCCGCCCCCAAGTGCCCTCCCCGCAGTCCCAGACACCCGCGCCAGCCCCACACCCAGCTCACCGTGATCATAAGACAGTAGTTTTCCTTGCAGGCCCCACAGCAGCCCACAAAGGCCACCAGGAAGAGGAAGGCACCCACTGCGATGATGACCACAGGCAACAGGGAGCCAGGCGTGGCCCCCTGGATAATGGTCTGACTCAGGACCAGCTGGGCCCCCACGCCCACGGCGATCAGTCCCACTGCACAGGCCTGTGAGGAGTGCAGGTCAGGGTTAGGCCAGACCCACAGCCCATCAGCCCTCTGGTAGCGGGCAGCGGGGACATCCAGGACACAGCCTCAGCCCCACCCTGGACAGACAAATTCTCACACCTCTGGGAAACTTAACTGCAGGGGAAGAGGATGGCCCCTGTTTGCCCCACAGTTTGATCACATGCCAAAAGAGAAGTTCCCAGAAAGCCTTGACCCCAGGGCACGTATTCCTCCCGTAGAGTGTGCTTCCTATGGGCCTCTAGGGCTCCCAGAACTGCCCTGTCACTGTCTCCCCGTGCCCGGCCCATCCTCATCAGCTGTGAGAACCTAGGGCTCCTCAGGCCCAGCAGGCCAGGGAGGCGAAGGGAGAAGACAAAGAGGCAGGAGTGGTGTGCCCCTCCCTGGATAAAGAGCAGCCTCTGAAGCGCCGAGCCCAGGACAGGAGCAAACCGAGGCGGGCAGAGAGCCCTTCCCCACCGCCAAGCAGCTGAGAGGAGTGAAGAGGGATGAGAGGAATAGAAAGGGATGAGGGGTAAGGGAGAGGGCAGGGAAGGGTGGGGAGGAGAAGGGAGCCCCACGGCGATAGCTATCAGGTCGGCCGTTGGCTGGTTGCCCCACTGCCCGGTATCACAAGTGGTTGGGTCACCAGACAGGAAGGGCCAGAAGGGGCGAGGGGGAGGGTGCTGCGCACCCACGCTGTCCATTCTTGGTCCAAACAAGCCTCGAGGACCCCGAAAGCTGGAGGGGGTGGGGTGGCCACGCTGTCTTCGGCCTGTTCCCCCGGCTCTCCTTCCACATCTGGTCTCCAGCTGCCTTCATCCTCGGCCCCTCAGCCCTCGCCGCTCCGGATCCCGG
>LNAC01000236.1:1230082-1241154 GCA_002007465.1 Ailurus styani
CGCCGCCTCCTCCGCCCAGTGGCCGCCCGCCTCCCTCATGTGACGCGGGAACAGCTGCGGCCTGAGTCACCCGGCCGGCGAGGGGAGGGCCGAGCCCCCGGCCCGGGCAGGGCCACGTGGCCCCTAGCCGGAAGGGAAGGCGCCGAGGGCAGGACCTCAGGGTTCCAGGGGTCCTTCTGGGGTCCCGGTCCCCGAACCACCTCGGGCTGGGAGGGCGGGACCCAGCGGCGCCTGGTTCTGCCCGGTTCGGGCAAGCGGAGGGTGCGCGAGCCAAGGCGGGGCGAGCGGCCCGGAGCTACACTCAGCGCCCGCGCCGGGAGGCCGCGCCGAGACAAGGTGGCCGGGTGGTCTTCGAGAGGCCGCCTCATCCTCCGCCCGGAACCCGCTCCTTTCCTCGGGCTCCCATCTCCGTTGAAGCCCCCACCCCCTCCCCGAGTCGGCAGAGGGCGCTGTTGGCTCCCTGGGATCGGGTGGGTTCAGAACACTTCCAGAAAGTCCCTGGCCTCACATCCTGGGAGTCCCCCAACATTCTAGAGTGGGTGTTCCTGTTCCCCCGTCTGTTAGTCCCGTCTCCCTTTTCGGTCACAGTCCGGTCCCTCCCTCTGGGGCAGGGTGGACAAGATCTGTGCTCCCACCACTCCCGGATCAGCCTCTTATCAGATGGCGGCCGTGGGCAGGACCCTGAAGCAGGCGTGGATGTATCTTCGGGTTTCCCCATCCCATCCTAGCAGCAGCACTTCCCGTCCCAGGGGGCAGAGCCAGGTGAAGGCTGGAAGGGGAGGTGGCGGCCTCCAGCTGCCCCCCTCCGTCGTGTGCCATGGTTGTTCCCAGGAGTTGTGTGAACAGCCAAGGACAGAACCAGCCATTACTCCAGCCAGGGCCCCACCCCTTAGGTTCTTCTGGTCCTGACTTAAGAACCACTTCCTGAGTCTTTGTACGTGTACACAAAGAAGGAAAGAAACTGTAAGAGCAAAAGGAAAGAGATCAGGGCTGGGCTAAGAACCAGTTTCCAGGATCGCAACCTTCCAGCAAGGCACACCCAAGCCCATTCTGGACTTTGCTCCCCAGTTACCACAGTGGGCAAGCAGTGGAAGAGGAGCGAAGATGCTAAAAGAAGGAGTATTCATCAGTTTCTTTATTGTGCTGCCACTAGATGCCAGGCATGTGCTACCCAAAGGAGATTGGGGGGGCGGGGGGGACAAGGCAAGGGAGACAGCGGCCGTGCCCTCCACCAGCAGCCAAGCCCACACGGTGAACAGACACAGAATCCCCTGGTGGAAGACAGACACTCTCAGAGGGAGGACGGGTGCTGCTTCTGCCCTGGAGGAAAAAGAACAGATTTTGTATCACGAAGGTGGGTGGTACTTTCTGAGGTGACTTTAGAGAATAAAGAAACAAGCTCTCAGTTCCAGAGAGGAGGAAAGACCCTGACTGAGACCCAGAGACCAGAAAGAGACCAAGTATAAAAAAGTAGTTTTCAAAGTCAATGCCAGGCTGGGGTTGGCTAGCTCAAAGGGTTCAGGAAGGATGTGGTGAAAAATTGACGGGAAAGTGGTCTGAAGTCAAGATTGAGAAACTTTAGACACCTAATAACCGAGTATAATGATTAAATCTTTGTACTAACGAACCGTGAAAGACATTTTGGAACAACCGAGGAAATTTGAATATGGACAGAGAATTAGACATGAGAAAATATAATTTTAGTAGCTATGATGATAGTATGATTATATAAGAAAATTACTCAATTTTTTAAAGATGCATACTAAAATATTTAAGAGGGAAATGTCATATCTGTATTTGCTTTGGAATATTTCACAGAACAATAGATGAAGCAAAAAGCAGAGTCTTGGGGCGCCTGGGTGGCTCAGTCGGTTAAGCATCTCTTGATTTTGGTTCAGGTCATGATCTGAGTTGTTAGATCGAGGCATGCATCTTGCATCAGTCTGCTGGACACGGGGCCTGCTTAAGATTCTCTCTCTCCCTCTCCTTTTGCCCCTCCCCTGCTGCTAGTGTGTGCATGAGCTCTCTCTCCCTAAAAAAATAATAATAATAATAATAAAAGTTAAAAAGTTAAGAAAAATGAAAAGCAGAAAGTCTACGTGATAGGACTATTGAGGACCTGGAAAGCTATGTTGTATGTTGTTGTTTTTTTTTTCAAGCAAACTCTATGCCCAAGGTGGGGCTCAAACCCATGACCCCAAGATCAAGAGTCCCATGCTCTACCATGGGAGTGGTGGGAAGTTTTGGAAAGAGTGAATAAACTTAGGGTTTGGCCTACATTGAAATAAGGGGGAGGGGTGCCTGGCTGGCTCAGTCAGAAGAGCATGTGACTCTTTTTTTTTTTTTAAGATTTATTTATTTTAGAGAAAGAGAGCATGAGTGGGAGGGGCAGAGGAAGAGAGAGAAAGAATCTCAAGCAGACTCCACACTGAGCATGGAGCCCAATGCGGGGCTCAATGTCAAGACCCTGAGATCATGATCTGAGCCGAGATGTAGTCAGATGCTTAAGTAAGTGAGTCACCCAGGCACCCAGAGCATGTGACTCTTGATCTTGGGGTCATGAGTTCAACCCCCATGTTGGGTGTAGGGATTACTTAAAAAAAAAAAAAAAAAAAAAAAAACCTTGAGGGGCGCCTGGGTGGCTCAGTCCTTAAGCGTCTGCCTTCGGCTCGGGTCATGATCTTGGGGTCCTGGGATCAGACCCCACATCGGGCCCCCCCACTCAGCAAGAAGCCTGCTCCTCCCTCTCCCACTCCCCCTGCTTGTGTTCCTTCTCTCACTGTCTCTCTCTCTGTCAAATGGATGAATAAAATCTTAAAAAAAAAAAAAAAAACTTGGGAGGAGGGAGGGAGGGAGGGAGAAAAAAAAGAAAGAAAGGGGAATGAGGGATGCCTGGGTAACTCAGTTGGTTAGCTTCTGCTTCTGGCTCAGGTCGTGATTCCTGGGATCAAGTCCTGCATCCAGCCCCTTGCTCCTCGAGGTGACTGCTTCTCCCTCTGCCTGCCGCTCCCCCTGTTTGTGCACTTTCTCTCTCTCTGACAAATAAATAAATTAAACCCTAAAAAAAAAAGTTAAGAAAGGGAAGTGAATAGTAGGGGGCCCAGAAGATAGTTGAGACATCACAGCTACCATCCAAGGGAGACGTGATGAAGCCTGGAACCATGGAAGAGAGGGAAGTCCGAGTGGCAGTTCAGATGGCAAATAAAGGACGGATGACTTCTTACCTGTGGAGGGAAAGAGGAAGTAAGAAAAGCTCAGAGTTTCTGAACCTGGGTGCCCAGGGGAGAAGGTGGCAGTCACCCAAACCAGGAGGTCCGCAAGGGGCACCCAGGTAGAGCCGTCCGCCAGGAATTGCAGATGTGAAACTCAGGAGAGGGCGCCTGGGTGGCTCAGTGGGTTAAAGCCTCTGCCTTCGGCTCAGGTCATGATCCTGGGGTCCTGGGATCGAGGCCCATATCGGGCTCTCTTCTCGGCAGGGAGCCTGCTTCCTCCTCTCTCCTCTCTCTGCCTGCCTCTCTGCCTACTTGTAATCTCTCTCTCTGTGTCAAATAAATAAAATCTTTAAAAAAAAAAAAGAAAAGAAAAGAAACTCAGGAGAGAGATAGTCAGACTAGAGAGAAAAAGTGCTACCTAAATTCTTAGATGGGCAAGGTCCAGAGCGAAGGAAACAAAGACAGAGCTGCAGAGAACCCTTACATCTCAGGAACAGGCAGAAGGCTCAGTAGCCAGTAGAGGAGCGGAAGGGAAAGGGCTGGAACCCCACACGCTGCCGGGCTGGGGACTGGCATTATACACATGCGCTCACTTGACCCTTAGGGCAGCCCTTCAATATCTGTATGACATGTCCTATTTTAGAGATAAGGAGACTGAGATTCCGTGACAGGCACTGACAGGCCCAGGGTCCACGCCAATAAAGGGTGGTGTCAGAATTGGAAGCCAGATCTCTGAGGGTTCCAAAGCCTGGGTCCTTCCACTCTCTCCTGGTGGCCAAGAGAAAAGAGAACATCACGACAGGAGGAGGGGACAGTGGCCAGGAGCATCGAACAGTATAGAAAAGTCAACTTGAGTGAGAAACAAGAGAAGGTCATCGGATGGGGTGGCCTTCTCCAGAGCGGTGTCAGGGCAGGATCCAGAGCCCCTGCTGGGCCCAAGGAGGAAGGCAAGGAAGGTAGAGACATCCAGCTGGGCGAGGGCAGAGCTGAGGGGAATATCAGGAGCGTGGGGCCTGGGAGAGGAGCACCAGGGAAAGAAGCTGGGAGCAAATGGCAGCGAGCGCAGAGTGGCGGCCACAGCTCGGTCAAGCGAGGGGAAAGAAGGAATGGTGCAGGGAAGGTGGGAGGAGGTAGGGCGCGGGAGACTCCTGGAGAACAGCCAGTGTGCGGCCGGAAGGGGGAAAAGCCCATGCCTCGTCAGAGTCATAGAGACAGAGAGTAGAGAGGTGGTTGCAGGGGCTGGGTGGATTAGTGATCAATGGAGTTCAGCTTGGGAAGATGAGAAAGGCCTGGAGATGGATGGCAGAGATGGTTGCCCACCACTGCGATGTACTAGTGCGGCTGAACTGTACTCTTAAAAACGGTTCAATGGGTAGATTTTATGTCAAATGTATTTGTATTGGCTCTCTGCTTAGCGGGGAGTCTGCTTCTCCCTCTCACTTCCACGTTCTCCCAAATAAATAAATAAATAAATATCTTTAAAAAATAAAAATAGGGCGCCTGGGTGGCTCAGTGGATTAAAGCCTCTGCCTTCGGCTCAGGTCATGATCTCAGGGTCCTGGGATCGAGGCCCACATCCGGCTCTCTGCTCAGCGGGGAGCCTTCTTCCTCCTCTCTCTGCCTGCCTCTCTGCCTCCTTGTGATCTCCTTGTCAAATAAATAAATAAATAATCTTTTTTTTAAGTTATGAATAAATAAATAAATAAATAAATAAATAAATAAATAAATAAATAAAATGACTCCGAAGCCCCCAGCTTTGGTTATGAGGGGGAGGCCTGGGTGCTTGGGGGCGGCGCCCAGAGCGCGGGGTCAGGTCGGAGCTGCCCTGATTGGTGGCGGCACTGTGGCGGCCCTCTCTGACCCCCCTCCCGCACCCCCCCCCCCCCCNCCCCCCCCCGCGGTCGTGTGGGCAGACGAGGTCCCAGCGCCCCTGCACCCGGGAGAACACCTTCACTGCCAGTCACGTTACATCCTCTGTGCAGGGAAACCAGGGCTGGGGAGCAGCCGGCAGGGAGGTGACACACGGACTCCGCGTGCGCCCCGCCCACCGCCGGCAAGTGCCCCGGTGCCACGGAGGCTCCGCTAAGCAAGAAGGGGGGGGCCTTGGACTAAACTCTCGCCCTTCCTGAGCCTTAGCTCCCTCCCAGTTAAGCCAAAGGAGGGCCAGTCCCTTCCACACCTCAACTCACTTGACAGGACAGCTGTAAGGGTCCAAACAGAAATTAAAGGGATCGGTTTTGTTACATTAAAGCTTTAGCATACCCTGTTTTGAGGCTCATCGGAATGAAAATGACTTTGCTTTGAGAAGTAAATCTTAAAATCTTAAAAGTAAAATAAAATTCTTTAAAAATAAATTAGATAGATAGATGATAGATAGATGATAGATAGATGATAGATAGATGATAGATAGATAGATGATAGATAGATAGATAGATGATAGATAGATGATAGATAGATAGATGATAGATAGATAGATAGATAGATAGATAGATAGATAGATAGATAGATAGATAGATAGATAGATAGATGATAGATAGATAATCTGGACTCCGCCCCACTTGAGGTGGCCAAGGAAAAGGTTGCAAGGAACAACAGCCTCCTTCAGTCTGTCCTGCCCACCTTGGCCTTGGCCCAGAGTCCTGTTTCAAGCCCTAGGGCTCAGCTCTGGTTCCAACCCCACCCCACCCCCACCCCCCACTGCCCAGGTCCCATCCTTAGCACTCTGCCTCTGTCCTTGCCTGTTGCTTCCCCCACTCCTCGGGCCCCAACCCCTGACTTCTGGACCCTCATTCTCCCCAACCTTATCTGGCTCCTGTCCCAGCCTCCTCACTATTGCCCGTGGGGTCACTCCAGGTGCGCAGCTGGTGAGCGAGCACAGCAGAAGCCCTGTCCCGTGGCGTCTTTAGGCCCAGCCTGGGCCAGGAGGTCAGCTGCTGTGCGGTTCTGATCCGGGGTCAGCTCAGGAGGCGGTGGGCTCCACCTGAGAATCACAGACCCGCCCAACAAAGTTTTCCCCTGGATGGAGCAGACAGGAACATGGCAGGGATAAGAGGCAATGATGGGATGGGGTGGTTACTTCCGGCTTCTGCTCCTTGGGGCATCCACCCATCCATCCACCCATGACCCACTGAAAGCCCTAAACTTGCCAGGCACTGGGACTGTATGGACATGAGTAAGACACACTTCTGCCTTCAAGGTGATTACAACCTGTAGGCACAGACATAAGTACAGTGTGTGGGGGGGTGCTGTGCCCAAGAGAAGTCCGGGTGCCAGGGGCCCCCTGCCATAGGTGGGGGGGTCCAGCAGCGCACAGAAGGCCTTGGGGAGCCTTCACTCAAGCTGCCTACACCGCAGACTCCTCCTGCATGTCACCTTGCAGTTCAGAGAACTAGAAATGAGGAGGAGATGAGGCAGGGTCTGAGTGGTGGTGCTGGGGGGGGGGGTCCCCAGCACCGCCAGGCAGAATCCAGAGAAGTCTGTTCTGCCCTCACATTTCTAATCTCTGGTTCCCATTCCCAGACTCCAGCCCAGAACCTCACTTGGCAACAACCTTGATTTTCACTGCCCTGTGCTCTTTCCTGGACATTAGCTTCCCTCTGAGCATTCCTGACTCCAGCTGCCCTCACCTGGCAGCCCACATCAGACTTTGTCACCTCCTGGCGTGACAGAGGCCTCCCAGCATTTTTTGTTTTCTTTTTTTTTTTTTAAAGATTTTATTTATTCATTTGACACAGAGAGAGAGATTACNCTTTCACTGCCCTGTGCTCTTTCCTGGACATTAGCTTCCCTCTGAGCATTCCTGACCCCAGCTGCCCTCACCTGGCAGCCCACATCAGACTTTGTCACCTGGCGTGACAGAGGCCTCCCAGCATTTTTTGTTTTCTTTTTTTTTTTAAAGATTTTATTTATTCATTTGACACAGAGAGAGAGATTACAAGTAGGCAGAGAGGCAGGCAGAGAGAGAGGAGAGAGGAGGAAGCAGGCTCCCTGCTGAGCAGAGAGCCCGATGGGGGCCTCGATCCCAGGATCCTGGGATCATGACCTGAGCCGAAGGCAGCGGCTTCAACCCACTGAGCCACCCAGGCGCCCTGGCCTCCCAGCATTTTGAAGTCCTTGGAGAAGGAGAAGCAGGCTTTGGGCTCAGAGCTGTCCTTTCCCTTGACCAGCAGGTGCCTCCTGCTGGCCAAACTGGGCATGGGGGCAGCCTTGACCGCCACCCCCAGCAGGACCCCATGTCCGGCCTGGGCCTGGAGAGGGAGCAACTGGTAAGAAAGACAAAAAGAGGGGAGAGGCCTGGGGAGACTGAGTGAAGGTGGGAAACAGGGTACACCTGTGGAGTTGGAGGGCTGGGCCTCCCCTAAGAGGATAAGGGAAGCTGAGGGGGGCGGGCGGGGGTGTCTTCTGCAAGGCCGGGGGCAAAGGAAGATGTGACTCCAAAAGATTCTGAGTTCCCCAGTTGTACTCCACCTCCACCAGCTCCCCCCCCACCCCCAAATACAAACTCTTTGGCGCCCTCTGTCTGACCTGCAACTTCTCTTCGAGGACCTTGGGGTTAAAGAGGTTAACAGGCCTGCTAGGAGATCCAGCAGGATAATTATAGGGTTTCCAGCCTGGTGTGCAAGAGGATGGTAATTACACAGTGAGGTCCTCTCTGGGGGCTTCAGGCTTTGTGGGCAGTGACCTAGGAGGGGTCCATTCCACTAACATTCCAACCCCAGCCCAGAATAGCCTCCCAATACCACATTCCCAAAGGCCCAGGCTGGGAAGGCAGGGGAAGGGCAAGGAAGCCTGGTAGGAAAACCCCTCAGCAACTTCCCCACAGCAGCTTCTCAATGGCCTAAGGTCTTCCCCTCCTTGGAAAGACCTGCAGTGCCAGGGGATGAGCCACTGATCCTAAAAATAGGGCCTTCTGGAGGAAAAAGTGAGAAAAGATGCCAAAAGGGATCTTGAGTTGCGACCCACCGAGCCAGTTCCGATGGACAGTGAAGGTTGGGTGTGCGGGGTGGTGGTCTGCGGGGTAGGGATGCAGGGTTACAGGAGTCCCTCCTCCTTACAGGTTCCCCAGTTCTGTGGTCTGCTGCTCTGAGAGTGGCCCAGGTGTCTCTGGCCTTGAACCCTGGCGACCACCTCCCAAGACCTACAGTTCCTCTGCCTGAGGATGGAACAGACCTTCTACCCGAGGCTCCACAAGCCCCCTCTTCCCCCCAGTAGCTCCTGAAACCTCATTCCCTCTCCCTGGGATACCTCCTGCTTCTCTCCCGGCAACTCGCGGTCTTCCAACCCTAACGCCTTCCCTTAGGTCCCGACCCACATTTGCTATGAACCAGTCAGGACCTTGAAGGAGGCGGGCCTTGAAGGTTGCCTGGGTAACGCCGGAGAGGGGCACCCCTGGCAGGAAGACAGTTGCCAGGGAGACCAGGACAGTGGGCGGGGCCCTAAACCCCGGTTAGCCCGTATTGGGATGAGAAAAGATCTAAAGGTCCAGATCTCTCCCAGCTCCTTTCCATGAAGCCTGCAGGGCACCCCCTTGGGAACTGGGTGTAGGGCAGCTGGAAGTCTGAAGCTCCCAAAAGAGACTTCCCAGGGATTAGTTCCTGCAACTCAGGGAAACCCAACAGTAGCCAAACCTGAGGGAACTAAGGAAAGAAGCAAGGTGTAGGAGGGGCTTGAGAGAGGAACAAGGCTTAATGCATTATGATACAGAACTTCTTGGACTAGAAATCTAAAGTGAAAATATGCCAAGTATGCAAAACCAAACAGCTTTAGTCCCACCTCCAAGAAGTTAAAATTCCAGATTCTACCACCAGATGGCAGTCTTGCCCACTCATTGGATTAAGCCCGGTCCTGGAACTAGCGGGGATGAAGCCAGGAGATGGAAATCCTCTGTCTCACAAGTTGTTCCTGACTCTTGCTCTCTGGCATTTGGCAGACACCCATAACTCCTCATGACCATAAATACCCAGCTTTCTCTCCCCAACCCGGCTCTGACCAGATTCAGTTAACAGGGTTCATTCATTCTTCATTCAAAGGAGCTAAGGAACACTTCAGTGGAAAAATTTCCTCCTCTCTTGGGTCCCACTCTCAGTGTAAGGATGATAAATTGGGCTAATAGTAATGACCAATTAACTCATTTAGGATTGCATGTCAGGGGGAAAAAAAAGAATTGTGTGTCAGGCAATTAATCCTCATAACATTATGAAATAGGTGCAATATTGTTATCCACATGGAGGCATAAAGAGCCAAGTTCACACCGCCAAAAAAAGGTGGGCAGGCTGCACCTTGAACCCATGGCAGCCTGGTTCTAGTCTGGACGCTAGAGTAACTTCCATACCACACAAAATGGTGCAGATGTAGCTAGGAAGAACATCTACTCTGGGCTTGGGAGTCAGCAACAGACTCCTGGAAGACACATGTCCAAAATCTCATCTATACTGAGACCTGAAGAAAGAACAAATTTGGCCAAGAGACTGGGGAATGGTGGCAGTGGAGGTAGGAAGGGGTGTTGTTCTAGGAAGAGAAAACGGCTTATGCAAAGATTCAGAGATGATCAAGAGAAAGAAGGTGAAGTCTACCTCCAGGTTTCTGGTCTGGATGATTGTCATTCAGTAAAATGAAAATGTGCCTCAGCAAGATGGGGGCACATTTTAGAGGGAGAGAAGGAGTTCTCAAATTATCATATTTAACCCATGATGTTTGAGGTGCCTTGGGACATCCAGATGGAAATATCAAGGAGGCATCTATCTGGCATGGAGTTTGTTGGGTTTGTTTGTTTGTTTGGTTGGTTGGTTGGTTGGTTTTTTAAGATTTTATTTATTTAGTTGACACACACACACACACACACACACACACACACGAGAGAGAGGGAACACAAGCAGGGGGAGTGGGAGAGAGAGAAGCAGGCTTCCCACTGAGCAGGGAGCCCGACTCGGACTCAATCCCAGGACCCTGGGACCATGACCTGAGCAGAAGGCAGACACTTAACGATTGAGCCACCCAGGCGCCCCTGGCTTGGAGTTTGGGCTGGTACACTGTTTATCTAGTGTCCTGTCTAGTCTAAATGTTTCCTGAGGAAATTTGTCTTTGTATCTCTCATTGACCTACCATTAGACACATGCTTGCTTGGTGAGGAAGTGAAGGCTGGGCCTCCATCTCCACTGAAGAAGGAGGCGACCCCACCTCTGCTCTCAAATAGTTTGCAATTTTGCTGAGGAAATGAGATCAGAGAAATATTTTGGAGAACAGGCTATGCCAGAATATGTGGTAAAGGCAATCACCACTTTAAGAAATCAGAAAAGAAAGAAAAGAATCATGAAGAAAGAGCCCATGAAGGCCAATATTGACTGATTACTATGTAATCCTCACTACTAGTTGAGGTGGACAGTGTGATGTTTATTTTATAGATGAAGAAAGTTGATGAAATGTTGAGATGCCCATGTCTTGGTCCAAAGCAAGGGAGAGAACCCACTGTCTGAATTTATTGTATTCTGGTGTGGTCTTAGTTCCTATTCTCCATGGAGATGTTCGTCTCTTCAAAGCGCCCCAGTTTGGTCCTCCTGATCCCTACCCAACCTTCCTGACTCACACCTGGACCTCCAGTTTCTTTCCTCATTTCACTCCAGCTCCCCAACCCAACTTTGTCCTTATACCTGGTGTTCCATCAAGCCCATTTTAAAACATTCTCTTGGGCTCTAATTGAGAGACAAAACTGGTATCTCTTTATTCTGCCTGAGAAGCCCAGTAACATTCATCTCTTTACTCAATAAACATTGTGTATACCAGGAAGCGAGCAGGACTTAATCCCCTCAAACATTTTTTTCTTTTTTTTTTTTAAGATTTTATTTATTAATTTGACAGAGGGGG